>JANBPW010000004.1:0-47570 GCA_027575855.1 Linderina macrospora | reverse complement strand
TCGAACGCCGAGCGAGCCGGCGGATCCGTGTGGAAGACCTTGGCGTAAACCTCGTTCATAGCCGGCCACTCGTTAATATCATCCAAGAAGCAGGTGGTCTTGACAACATTAGCAATGCTGCTGCCCGAAGCCTCCAGCACAGCCTCAAGGTTCTTCAAAACCTGCTCGGTCTGGCCCGTGATGTCCTTGGCCTCGATCTCGCCTGACGCCGGGTTGATCGGGATCTGGCCCGACACAAACACCATGTTATTGGCGACGATGGCCTGTGAGTAAGGGCCGAGGGCGGCGGGGGCGTTCTTGGTGGAAATTACTTGGCGAGACATTGAGCGAATTGAGAGGTGCGAAGAAGTGAAACGGGTGAACGACTTGGCGGCGGCACGGGCAAACATTTTAACGAGGCGAGAAAGCAGGAGGAGGGGAGCCTGGCTAATGCGTCACTGAAAGATAGTGCGAGATCTGCGGGTGGGAGGAAAGGAGACAAGGAAGCGGTTCCAGCACACACCGTCGCCCGAACCCCCTCGATTATAAGCACCTTGCAAGCTCGTTCACACGGGTCCGAATTATCCACAGGTCATATATTCCCCCAGCGGCAAATAAAATTCTCACAAAGCTGCACCTAAAACATCCTAAATACCCGCACCTTGCCTGGAGATTCCCTTAGCTGTACTCGCCGCCGCCCTCGTCATCGTCCATGCCGTCGATATCGTCAGCCTCACCGTTATCAAAGTACGAATCCATATAGTCGTTTTCCTCCTCCTCCTCTTCCTCGACGACCTCCTCCATCTCCTCATCGTCCTCCCCCTCCTTCTTCTCCTCATCCTCGTCGTCATCCTTGGCGCCATTCAAAGCATCCAGCAGCCCATTGCTCCCATCCCCAGTGCCCTTACCCTTCTTGACCCGTTTCTTTGCAGAGATCACGTTATGCAATTCGTCTGGGAACAGCTCAAGGTTGGTTTTGAGAGTCCGTAGTGAAGGGTTGCGGTTGGCGTCGGCTGTGTAGAAGCGATCGGAGAACCGCTCGATGTCGCGCGGAGGCGCTGGAGGCTGCAGGTAGAACATGGAGGTTGTTAGGGTTTGGCGGTACGAGGCGAGGAGCTGCGCAATGTGCGTTTCTTCTTTGGACGGCGGCTTGCCGGGAGCTACGTCGTATTCGGGGAACACGCTTGATTCCTCGTCGACTTTGCTGAACAGAGATTTGCCGATCAGCTCGGTTTGCAGCGCGCTCATTTCGCGCCGTGCGCCGCCACGCCCGCGTCCGCGTCCTCGAGACATTTTAAAAGTGCTGTGGAAAAAGGTGTTTACAGGATGATATTCTAGAAATATTTGAGATCAGTTTTTGGAGAAAAAATCTAAGCGCGGCTGAATATCTACGCAGTCAGGCGGCGAGCCCCAACGACAAATATGGGGAGCAGAATATGCTCCTCTACGGGATACGGCTCTTGAACAGCGAGTACCGCTCAATGTTGTCGATAGTCCATTTCGGCCGCTGCTTCTCCCACTCTGCCTCGCTCTGTTCCTTGCCGATCAGCTTGCCGACCTCAAAGAACGAGTCCTTATCGAGCTTCTTTGTTGAGTCGTCAAATTGCTTCAGGTTCTTTGGATCAGTCGCCGTGCCCTTGTTCTCTTTAGTGCGGCGCTCAAAATCGCGGTGCCGCACCCACGCAAACTGCACCAGCCTGGTGCCAGCCATCAGCTTGATCCACACCACCAACGCATAGGCAATCAGAACCATGGCCGCCCACCCAACGACATCCAGCACCGCCCATCCGAAAAACGCACCACCCGCCACGGGCTTGCCGCCACGCGGCGACGCGAATGGCCACAGAACCCAAGACACCATTGCGTGCGGGTGCAGCAGCACGTACCAGAAATACGACAAGCCCTCGGTCGTCAGCACACCGGCAGCGGTCCTCACCACCATCGCAATAGCCCGTAGAGCCAGACCGACAAGTGGGATGGAAAACACCCAGCTCGAGCCCGGCGCTGTGTTGATGGTCCCGTCCACCACCGTCTGCTGCAGCACCAGCAGGTTGCTACGCGACGATGCCGCTAGAATATGCAGCACCTGGAGAAGCATCAGCGTCACCATGCAGGCAAGCGGCATTGGCGAGAGACCCAGGCGCCGGGCAACCCGCGACGACTGCTCGACAAACAGTTGTGGCCGCGTCACCGACCGCGTACGCCGGTGTCCGTGAGCACGTCCCAGCTCAGTGCTTGTGCGGAGAGTGTCCTCGCCCTCAGCCTCAGAGTCGCTCTCGATCACGGTGATGTCAGAATCCGGCACAAGGTGCACCTTGGCCCATGCTGTCAGCCTCCCGATCGTATGCGTCAACACCGATGGCGCAGGGGGGACGGGCCGCGACGCTCCATCGCTGGCGCTGCTATTACGCCTGGACTCACCCGACCGTTTTGCCGCTGCTGCCGGCACCGCGGCTGCTGGCATTGTCACTGTCATTGACTGTGGCTCGCTCGGAACAGACGCCGTCGACGATGACTGCTGCGACTTGGAGCACGCCAGGTCGCGCGACAGGATATCAATGTAGTGCGAGTAGATTTCGGGCCGGATCCAGTTAAGCTTGGTAATAAACGTGTGCTTGATCCAGTCGATAAGAATCTCCGACCCCAGCACCATCAGCACCGGCGTCACTACCCGGTTAACAATTGGCGCCGATATCCACGCTGGCAGCAGCGGGCTGAACGCCGACGGTGTCGCTGCATCAAACGCAACCGGTGGCTGCGCTGTTTGTTGCTGCTGCTGCCCGGCACTGGTAAACAGACCCGAGAAGCCTGTACCGGAGAGCTCAGCCAGGTTGCGCAGGATGATGATAAACAGAAACACGATCTGCTGGAACCGCTCGACAATGTCAGCGCACGATACCTGGAACAGCATCTCCTTCTCCCACTTCTTGAACACATTGCTCTTGATCTCTACAAACTGGTTCGAGATCAGCAGCGATAGGAGCTGGTCGCTGTACGCATTGACGGCCACATTCAGCGTGATCACCTGGTAGAATAGCACCAGCGTGTGGATGAACATGTAGCCTTGCGCCAGGGCATAGTAGCCGAGTCCGCTGCGCCAGCGCTGCGACCGCGGGTCCGTCACCGTTGACTGCAGGGCATCCAGCACGTCGTGTCCATATGACGACAGCAGACGGTCAAAGATGTCCAGAGCGCTGAAGATGAAATACAGCTTGAGCGAGCTCTGTGCGCGGATGCTGTGGTACATTTGTGCAGCGTCGATGCGGCACAGCAGCGCGCAAGTGATAATCAGAAGCAGACCACGGTAAAAGTCAAAGAGCTGAATTGGGGACAGCCACCGCGTAACGCTGCCGCTGTCGCTGCTACTGCCACTGTCTGAGCGACCTGCCATCCTCGCCACCGCACTAGAAACCGAGCTGCCAGCACTCTCAAGCCGTTTCCTCCATGTTTCTGGCACCGCAGCCATAGTGCGCTTCACCAGCTCCAAATTGGCCAGGGTCTCGAGAATTGCTGGCAGCTCAACAAACACTGCTGCCAGGAGACTGCACGTAGCACGAAGAAAGCGCATCGGCAGAATCGCAAACACATAGAGTAGCGCGTCAAAGCAGATGGCAATACCGAACCACAGCAGTTTCTCAACCTCCCACGGCACACGCAAAAGCTGGAACACGCGCTGCCGCTTCAAGTGGATGTTTTGGTCGAATTCTGCCGAGGTCAGCTCCGCCACATACTGGTCCCACAGCGACGCTGAGCCATCCAGGTATATCGCAGGCACCGCCATATCGCCAACACTATCCAGCGACGGTCTCAGCAGTCTTTCGTCCACAGACGGACGCACAGACGCACCGCCCTGCTCGCTCTCGTCAAACTCGCCGCTGGCCCGCTTGCCCGGTCCCTTTAGCGTAATGGTCATGGTCTCTTCCGGCTGCTCTGCAGAGGTATCGAGGAATGGCAAATCTGTATGAATAGTGTCGCCTAATGTTTCCTGCAACTTTTCGGCCAAGGATGTTTGGTTATAGCTATAACGCTTATGGGTCATTTCGCTTGACTCGCCCGACAGTGTGCTCCAGCGCTTGACCGTCGTGCTGCTGGAAGTCGATGCGTTGCTGCGAGCCGACGCTGCACGCCGCACTGGCTGCTGAGGCGAGTCTTGCGGCGACATAAACATCGCCTCGGTGATTTCAGACAGGGGTGGCGACGGAGGAGTGGTGACAGCACCACGATTAACATGCACGTCAGGCGTGCCCGCCGCATCACGGTACTTTAGAGACGTGCGGTGCCTTAGCCCATCGGCCATCAGCAGCGACTGGTCAGTACTGCCATCAAAGAACCCGCCATCGTTGGCCGACAACGACCCTCGCTTGTGCCGAGGACGTGTTGGCGCGGTAGCAGTAGCAAACTCATACTGGCTGAACCCGGGGCTGTTTGAGGTTTCAGTGTTACTGCACGGCACCGCTTCAGGAGTATCTTCCAGCAGCGCCGTCAACAAGTCCAGCTGGCTCTGCACAGACGCCGTAGTGCCTGAAACTTCCACATTCGGCGACGCTATACGGATATTTGCCACAGAATAGCGCATCGTTGATTCAGGTGCACTATTTGTCTTTGCCGGGGCTCGCATTGACCTTGCGCGTCGTGTCGGCCACGCTGACTCGGAATCAGAATCTTGCATCGGCGATGAACTCAGCGATGCTGAGCTCCCGCCAATCGAGCGCATGATACGAGTGATATCCAGTGTCGGGCACGACATGTTGCGCATATGGTGCGGCTCCATGGTATATCGTCTCGGCCGACTCGCCTCCCTACGGTAGTCACGCATAGTCGACTTGCGATTCACCTGCCTATTGGTCGCTGATCGAGGGCTGTCTAGGCTCGAACGCGGCGACGACTGTTCGAGACTCGCCTGGTAATGCCCCTGGAGTGTTTGCCGGCGCAGATCGCGTGCCGAGACCGTCTTGTATGCTCGTGACACTGCTCGGTCACGTTCTTGCCGGCTTTGGGGTGGCGAAAGCAGGCTGTTGCCGGCTGTCTCGTGGGCGCCTGGCGCTGGTGCTTTGTGAATAAAATTGCGCTGCGAATTAGCCTCCTCGCTAGCAAATAGCTCGCTGCTGCTGTGCGGGTAGGTGTCGGTCACTAACGCTTCTCCTTGCGGCATGGTAAGGTGTATGCGCACCGTGCAGAAATAGTATAGAGTATATGCACAAAAAGAAGCACAGCTGTCCAAGAGAGTTATTTTAGAGTGAAGGCGAGAGACAGGGCTGTGCGTGCACACGCGAGTAGGGCTCTCTGTTTAATAAACACCGTGTCACCACGAATGAGCAGTGTGGAATTTACAAATAAATTATTACAGATTGCGCGCACAAGAGCAAAGGAAAATAGGGAGGGTGGCGGAAGCTAAGATGGTGGCCAAAGAAGGGACAAGAGAACCATTGACTGCTCCCAGGGCGTAGCACAGTGGTTCGCCTATCCAATAGACACGAAATCGGAAACAATACCAATGTTTCACATTGACGAGAATATCATGTCATCCCCACAATGTCCAACCAGCCACTTTAGGAACACGTATTGTACCGGAGGGGACACGCGCGTATCTAATATACGCATGTCATATTCCGAGAAAGGTCCACCTTGTTCAGCACCGCGCGTAGCAATATCACCGCAAGAATGGAAAGATCAGCGGCTCCGGGCCAGCAACCACAGACAGCGTTCCGCCTAGCCGAGAAAGCTATCCGCAAAGCCCACACGGAGCCCACCAGCGAGCTGGTTCCGGCCGCACTCGCCCACACCCTCACAGCGCCAGACCTTGGATTCCCTGTGTTCAACACTCCACACCCAACAGCCCTTGCACTACCGAACCACCCCGGACTGCTGCTGATCCGCGATGCTCTGACACCCGAGGCACAGCGCTGGCTAGCACGCAAATGCCTGGTGGACTGCTCGAGACCGCCGAACCGGTCCAACCTCGATCCGTTCTTTGCCCTACCAGACCGCTCGCTGTTTGAGATGCAAGAGAGTCAGACGCCAGTCAGCCCACGAGACGTCTCCTCGCTGGATGACACGCTGAGCGCAGTGACGCGACCCAAAGAGAAGTTTTACCATCAGGCACAGCCCGCCGCCGCACTCTTGCCGCGCCTACGCTGGTACACCCTCGGTCGGCAGTACAACTGGACAACAAAGCTCTACGACTCTGGCTCCACCACCTTCGACCCCGCCCTAGACTCCCTGATGCGCGCCATCGCCATCGCCATCTCCGATGCCACAGTAGACGGCCGTACTATCAACGACTTTGACGGCCACCGGTATGAGTGCCATGCGGGTATTGTGAATTTTTACGGCGAAAAGGATACGATGGCGGGGCATGTCGACAAGACTGAGGAGAATATGGATGCCCCGCTGATTTCGCTGAGCATCGGCCTTGAGTGCATGTATTTGGTCGGTGGAAGGACTCGCAATACCGAGCCATCGGCGATTCGGCTACGCAGTGGAGATATTCTGGCCATGTGCGGCGAATCACGCCTGGCATTCCATGGCGTGCCCCGCGTCATTGCTGACTCTGCGCCTAGCTACTTGACGGATCACTGTGCTGGCAATGCCGATGCTGGTGCCGAGCACTACCCCGAGTGGCAATACTTTGCCCGGTTCCTGGCCCGCCACCGGGTCAATTGCAATGCACGCAAGTGCGAGTAAAAAGACTAGCAAACTACGCGAGCACATGCTACAATTACTGATGGTTGATATTTGACAAGAATTGAAGATGGATAGTGTGGCAGGAAAAAAAAAAAGAGTTATTGCGGCAATAGGGCGCCGCAAGTTGAGCGCCTGTGGCGCATTATTTAGTCAATATTGAGTTGCCGCCGCCAGTTGTCCAAATCATCGTCCGTGGCACACGGCGGAATCCCGGCCAGCACCTCGATCAAATCATCCGGGTCCACATACAGCGCCTCGCCCGCCAAATCGCTCTCGACCTGCTGCGTCAGCTCCTGCAGCACATACACAACCGACCCGCCGCACCTCACATACTCCTGCGTGCCCGGCAGCCTCACCGTCTCCTTATTACATATTCCGCGGATTTTCTCTGGGCTAGGCACGCCGCCCTCGTTCAGAATCAGGTATATGACGCACAGGATGCTGGCGGCACCCACAAGCGACTCGGCTGTGGGCTCGGAGGAGCGTGGCGGGATCCAGTTGTATGGGTAGCTGCAGAGCAGTCCGGGGTCGTCGATTATCTGGCCCGGGGAAAGGCGCTCGGCCTCTCGCCGCAGGTCGTGCATGGCTTGGAGTGCCCCAAACATAATCCGTGTTGCTGTGCGTGGCGAGATGTGGTCGGGAGAGCACCCGCCGCATGTGCAGTACGTCGGGTAGCCTGTGGTGGTGGTGGTGGCCGAGTAGAACGACCGGTCCATGGTGCCGTAGAGCGACATGGGCAACAAAGTAGAAATGTTTTTAGAAGAAATAAGTATGGCTTCAGAGATGAGCACGTAGACTGGAGGAGAGAAATGATTTGCTGTTTTTGGATGTGCAGCGACAAAAAAAAAAAACAAGAAAAGAGAAGGGAACAAGCGAGTGGGCGAAAAGATGGGTTGCTGGGAAAGAGGGAGTAGCCCAGCCAACGAGGTATATATAGCTACAGGCAAAGCAAGCGGGTGGTTGCAGACAGTTTTTTAAAAAGTAGGAACGTCTTGTCCCGTCACATGCAGCTGTTTGGCGTAAAAATGTATACCAATGTTGAACCACTGGGGAGGAATAGCGCAGACTGGGAACGTCGACAGCCCTGGCAGCACTTTTTGTATCACGTAGAATAAATGAGGGAAGAAGGCTGTTGACTTGAAGTAGAGGAAGGAGGCGAAGAAGGAAATAACAGACTCTGGCAACCTATTTCGGAGTTTGAAAAGAATAGCCTTACATGTCTCTAGCGCCCAGGAGCCTCTCTAGATGGGGTGGGTGCAAGGGGTGGGTAGTGGTTTTTAGCTGCGAACGCAAATCTAAAGCGATTCCCGTGTTCGCAGTTGCAGCCAGCTTCTGCGCAGCGCAAACGAGGCGGACAAGGGGGGCTATTCAGCATGGCCATGCACGGCACCCGACATAACCCTGTCTATTCCCCTATTCGCCTCAACCCGTTCGTGAACTCGGCATTGTCCCAGGTCCCGTTCACACTCGGATTCGCTCTCTTGGAAAAAGGTACCGTCTGCAATCTGCGACTGCTCTGGAAAGGAGCGCTGACTGGATGGACAGGTCCAGAGTGGATCCGTGGAGTCGCAAGCAAATTCTTTTTGCCAGACAAACCCAGGCTGTCTATAAGGATTTGCTGACACCAACAGTACTAAGAGCCACTTGTGCTTTGTGCTGATCCGGTCCAAGCATCCGCCTATCTCCATGCAGCAAAAGCATCTGCCATTTGCAACAGAAGAATAACCAGATAATCCTGAACTATTGGCTTCCATGTCATTAAAAGGATGCTATCCTCAGCCCTTAGACCAACTACGTCAGAGGATATACCTGATCTGCAACACGTTGCTCAAAGTCCATTTGTTTACGCAAACTCGCACTGACAGATTCTCGCGTCGACATTTTCCGCCAGGCAGGCAGGTTCTCTTCGAGCTCTGAGCGCTTGTTTACAAATGGCCAAGACATCCGTATCCATTTGCCTATCGCCGGGGAATGACGTAAAAGAACCAGCCGAGTGCACTTCTCAGCACACATCATGTACTGCAATTGCCGATGTTTCCCATGGCTAGCACGGCAGTATAGCCGGCCCCGCAGGCAAAGTCGGATCGAGAGGGTAATACAAAGCCGACAATCTCTTCTTTCTGCCACACAGCGCACCTGCAATGATGCATGTACCCAACCGCGGGGTACTTTGTATGCAACGAGTCCACAAAGCCAAGTATGAGCTTCGTCCCCAATCCGCATGGCATGTCTCTCTCCTTTGCACAGCCCGACGGTACATGACAATTCTGGATCCACAGGTACCTCCCCACCCGTTCGCTCTGCCCAACGTACAGAGGAAGAAAAGCAGTGCTTTAATATACCCGCCACTTGGGTTGTCCAAAGGAGAAGGATTGCTGTGTTTCTTTCTAGCGCTTGTAGGGTCGAGCACTTTTCCTAATTGGGGTGCATCCACAATATTTGCAGCAGCAGAAAATTTATGGCAATCGCCCGTCTGCACTTGTTTTTTGTTAGACATGCGTCGCCATTGTAAAATGCCAGTCTTATTTGCGCAATAAGCTTTGTCTGCAAGCAATTGTGCTTGATGCAATTAGCGAAGCTGACCAGCTGGCCATGCACATATTTCCGCTTTTAGTGCCAACATGGCATCGTCTCCCGGGTGGACAAGGGGAGGTGCTCATGTAGAACCTCGCGTTTTTTTCCTGCTCTTGACAGGGCTGATTGGGGGCTGGTCATGGGGAGGTTCAGACATGCAAGAGGCGTGCATACATGCACCTAATCGTTATATGCAACGTCTAGCGCAACCTGGCTGCCGCCCAATCAGCGCGGGGGCTCCACAAACAAGCACGCGCATCCCTCTTCCCCAAATACGCAAGCTATTATTCAACAATTTGGAATCGTGAACTGCATGCCTTCTCCGAATGTCCCCGAGTAGAGGCAAGCCGTATAATGCCAGAAAGCCTGAAGCTAAGGCGACCAGCCAATAATCATGTATCATGAACATGGTCGAAATGCGTGGCATATATTATTCACCGCATGAAGAACTGGAACAGGAGGGGGGAAGCGGAACTCCTAGGCTGTCACGTAAAAGCTGCTCGGGTCAACGGTACCCACGGCTTCCAAGTCAACATCGAACCCGTCTCTGAGCTTTCCCACCAGCTCGTCAATTCTATCCACAACAATATGTGCAGCGCCAGCAAACTTCTCGTTCCCTTGATACCTTAACAGCACCGCCAGTGCGCCCGCCCTGCTCCCGCACAGCAAGTCATCGACGTGGTCACCGACCATCATCAGCTCGCTTGGCTCCACACCCCACTCGTTGGCTACAGCCAGCAGGCTCGCAGGACTAGGCTTGGTTGGCTTAAATCCACGGTCGATGATTGGGTGGAACGCAAACAGGGAGCGCTCAGATGCATGCACCGAACGATCGACGACTTCGCCTAGGAAGTGCTCCACCGAGGCCATGCTGTTCCGGGTAATTATCGCCGCCGGCAAATTGCTGTCCTTCAGAAACCTCAGCAAGTCAATCAAGCCTGGCGAAAGCTGCATGTGCGCCAGTGCCTCCTGCTCAATCTCGTGAATTCGCCTAAGCGCTGCCTGACGTTGGTCACCGTGCATGTATTCTTCGACATAGGCTACTATGCCGTGGCCGTTGGGAATAGACAGCTCGCGCCGCATTTGCTGCAAATACGTGTTCATTGGGGTCACTAGGGTCCCGTCCATGTCAAATACGACGCCACGAATACGCCGTGCATCCGCAGCTGACTCCGTTACTGACGAGTTGTAGTGCTGCATTGTTGTACTGAGATAGTGTCTATGCGGAATAGCTTGTCGAGGTTGGATATGGGGTGTGGTGCGGAAAAGTGTGCGAAACATGAACGAAAAGTAGGGGAAGTGACGCTGAGGATCATTTATCAAAAGCGACACTTAGCCTGTGTTCCGCTGATGACGTTGATGCAGATCTCTGACATATGGGCTGGCTCTCGAAAAAATTATTGGCACGGTGATGCATCTGCTGCGATATCTGTGTGGGTTCGCAGAACCAATCAGCACATGCATACGCGTGTACGCATGTATCAGCTTGTATTGCGTGGGTGATATGAATGGGAGATATAAATAGCGCAGCTACACAACAATGGAGCGATGCTGCATATCCCGTGAACTGTTGTTGATGTTTCAGCAAAATCACGCAGGCAACAGTAATATAAGCACCACGGGTTATGTGCGGTATTTGGGTAAGAATGGCCACAGGATTCACGGCCAGGAAAAGGTCGTGCAGGCTGTGTGCACCGAAATAGTATGTCCAACAGCTACTTAAATACAGCATATAGACATGAGGTACCATGGTATCGAACTCGCCTAGTTTTTAAAACCAGTTTTGTTTTCTTACGTTCAATATTATAGACAATTATTACACAGTAATTGCGATTCCAGCGTATGTCGCTAGTGCCTATGGTAGGCAGGACTCCAATCTGCCAATAGATTTTATCTCTATCGACCTTTCCAAATATATTTATAACATACTAAAAAGATGTGATATAGAAGTAAAGTAGTGAACATTGGTTTGTTTTACTTGGTGGTGCTCTTGGGATCGCCCGCCGTATGTTGCCATTAATTTCCAAAAGAGATATGGCGTCAGAGACTGACGCCATGTGGTTATTTAATTCAGCGGAATCACAGTAGTCATCGTATAGCTAAAGAAGAACTATTGAAGCACCTAGCGAGTCGTGTTTATCGCTGGACTTCTTTGTTTGAAATAGATGAGTGTAGTGGGCAGGCAAAGTAAGTTTCGCATATTTGTACAATGAAAATGGTGACGTACCATATATGTACAAACTGAACCATTGAAAATCATCATTGGGTCATCAATACCAGTGACAACACCAAGGAGTGACAGACTGTAAAAATGAGATGTTTGGACCAGAAAGACAAAATAACCTAAGCATGGCCGTCAAAGGACAAGCGCTAGTGCTCTGGTCTTTAAGATTTCTGCAAGCATAATGCCACCAGGGAATACGAAGAATGTGCTGCTTGGAAAGTGAAACAAGTGAAGCGAAATCGAAATCATCAGATTCAAACAAGGACCGCAGGATATTAATAGGCGCTATATTCGACGTTGGACTCTCAAATAGAACTCCAGTCCTCTGACCTCGTACAGTACCTTGTTTACGGTTGCCTGATGTTTCTCAGAACCAATGCATGTCACGGGGCAGGTTCTAGAATTATTGGTTATTGGCTGGTTACCGACAAAGAGCTTGACCAGTGATGGTGTAGCGATTATTAATATCTGACTAATATCATATCTCTCCTTCTATGCTCGACTAGGTAATCTAGGAAATTTCAGACTCTAGTGTGAGTAGTGTCAATGCTTGCTACTGTTGATTCTAACTAAAATGATGGTCTAACGTTGGCTTTGTTAGGTGCTTTTTCTGGATATAATCTGCGCTTAACCACTTAGGCAAAACGGTTGATGACAAATGATACTTGTATTGAGAACACTGGCGGTTCTAGCAACCTACAGTCTCACATAGGCAATGCTCATAGAATAGCAAAGAGCGTCTAGCTCAACGGACAAAATACCCTATTGGCAGTACCGGTGTGCTCGGCTATGAGATAGGACCGTTTTCGGGTAGCTAGAGCCGGTATCTCAGCAGAGGTAGGTTCGCTTTGCTAGCACCAGTGCCAAGACATAGAAGAAATATGCTGTTCCATCACATATATAAGGCGTGCGGCACCTGGTGTCTTCTGGTATTTTATTCATCAGCAAACAACGCTACCAACTTCGATACTTTTCATCCACCGTTGACATTCACCAAACTCTCAACTATCAGGATACATCAGCCTCCATCATGTCCGCTACAAGCACTCCTCTCTTCGATCTGGTTCAGAACCCAGCTCCAGCCACCCCTGTTGTTCCTACTGCAACGGACGTCCGCTATGGAGTGGCTACCTCTGACAAGAACCCGAACCCTCTGCCTCTTTTGCTCCAGCCCCTCAAGATTCGAGAGGTCGCGTTCAAGAACCGCCTGTGGGTCAGCCCTATGTGCATGTATTCTGCCAAGGACGGCTTTACCAACGACTTCCATCTCATGAGCTATGGGCAGCTTGCCATCCGTGGCGCCGGTGCTGTGGTCGTCGAAGGTCGTGTCACGGCTGACTGCCTGGGAATCTGGAAGGATGACCACATCCCCGGACTCAGGCGCTTTGTTGACTTTTCACACAACTTTAACACTGCCATCGGTATCCAGCTTGCGCATTCAGGTCGCAAAGGAAGCTGCATTCCTCTGCGGATGTACGGAACTCGCCCTACCCTCAAGCTTGACGAGTCTGAGGGCGGCTGGCCAGAGAACGTCTACGGTCCTTCGGCCACTGCCTATGACGACAAGCATTGGACGCCCAAGGAGATGACGCTGGAGCAGATAGAAGATGTACAGCAAGCATTTGTTGACGCTGCTGTCCGTGCCAACAAGGCGGGGTTCGACTTTGTTGAGCTTCACGGTGCCAACGGCTATCTGCTCAACCAATTCTACTCTCGGTTAACGAACCTGCGTACTGACAAGTATGGCGGGTCTTTCGAGAACCGTATTCGCTTCCTTGTTGAGACCACGCGTAAGGTGCGCAAGGCACTGCCTGCCGAGAAGCCGCTGTTTGTCCGTGTCTCAGGCAGCGACTGTGTTGAGGGCGGCTGGGACGTTGAGGATACTGCCAAGCTTGCCGAAATCCTGCGCGACGAGGGGGCTGACTTCATTGACGTCATGTCTGCTGGCAACGACCCGCGCCAGAAGATCGCGCATGCTCCCAGCTACCAGGTTCCTCTGACTGCCGCTGTCAAGGCTGCAGTGCCTGATGTCCTTGTCGGCACTGTTGGCTGCATTGACAACGGCAAGCAGGCTAACGGGATCCTGGAGGAGGGCAAGGCTGATATTGTGTCGGCTGGTCGCAAGTTCCTCCGTGACCCATCGTTCGTGTACCAGGCTGCCAAGGACCTGGGCGTGTTCGTCAAGTGGAACGACCAGTACGAGCGTAGCCGCGAGTAAAAGCGACATTTTCAAAACTCTTCCTTAGCTTTTTCCAGTGCCAGCACTTTCAATGTCACTGCAGCGTGCTTTCTTAGCCGCTCAATGATTTCATATAACAAGTAGCGAAAGCTAATGAATGGCCTGTGGAAGCGGCTTTGCTTGTCTGCCCGTCACGCCTTGCCAATTGGCTGGTCAAAAAGCGAGACGGGACATACTGAGATTAACTCCAGCTCTCGTCAAGCGACATGCCGAACTATCTCCGTAACTAAATCCGATCACTGACCCACCTGGGATCCTAACTGGCGGCAAGTTCACTGCCAGTAAATTCTGCTGGGATGTACTGTGTATGCTCCTACTTTCATTGGATGGGTAGGCAAATATCTCATACTAGTGCATTCTATCTTAGAATAGACGAGCGTGGGCGACGGGTAGACAACATTAAGTATTAGTTTACTTGTATCGTGGGGGTATCACAACAGATACTACTGAATCTACAATCACAGAATGTAGCAATGAGTAACTGATTTTACACATCAAGTTTGAAGAATACACTGACCCACTTTACCCCGAAGCAAAAACACCCGGTCTTTGGCCGATCCGGGACGATCACCAGAACAATGCCGGGTGGTATTGTACAATACACCAGCAGCAAGCCTCTGATACATATTGGCAATGAGCCAGCCAGCCAGCGCCAGCGCCAACAGAGGGGGTGCTCAAGGCACAGCAAATTTGCCTGATGCTTGATGAATTTTTTTTGTAACAAAATGCTAAATCGAAGCCAACAGTTTCTCTCTGGTCTCTCCCAGTATCAACAGATGAGCCTCTCGGACATATATAAGGGGGTGCAGCAGGCGCTCTCCGTTCACGTTTTTCCTTTCGACTTCAACTCTTATCCTCAGCAGATAACATAGCCTGAATTCCTTAGAAAACCTCTATTGAAAGTATTTGAACAACGCAGATAGCTGAGATGTCGTACCTCTTTTGTTCGAACCTAAGAAACAGCAAGAGAAATCCAAAAAAGAAGGCTGCGAAGGACGCACGGTGGAAGCGTAACCTTGCTGTTCCTGCCGACCGCAAGTACCCGGAACTCAACGCCTCTGCTGTTGGAGAAGCTGGAGCCAAGCGCGCAGCGTTCGATGACGACTATTACATGCAGGTCTACGCTTTGAACAAGGATCTCTGCCCGGATCCTTCCTATGCTGTGGAATTCGGACTCGTTCGAGCTGAAGCAGTGAGGCTCGGGTGGGGCGATGGCTCGTACGAAACGGACTATGTTGAGTCGGATCTGGATGCGAAGAAGGTTTTTGAATCCGATAAGCAGAAGATCAATGCAAAGACACCTAGTGCCAAGAGAGCAGCATGGCTCATCCCAATGGTCTCTGAGTTTGTGCTCCGGACAGTCGGCCATCACTATGTTTTCGAAAACGAGTCGCTCTACCGAGATGCCCACGACAGCATCATGAAGGCGTGCAATGCACAGGAGGTTACCAGACTAATGCCGCGAGGACTCCTGTACTATTCTGTATTGCATTGGACCGGATACATGACGCCGTACAAGGTTGCTGGACTGCATACCAAGGATGATGTCCTCCCGAAAGCACTTGTGAAGCGCCACACCTATCTGCCGCCAGCCCCCGCCCTGATTACATTTGTCGCACAAGTGGGCAAGCATATGGGGTCGAATGGCTACACATACGACGGACAAAGTAACTTTGAGACCAACATGAAGAAAGTCATTCGCATGGCGGAGATTGTTCGAAAGGACCCTATCAAGTACCATCCGTACTCTGGCAAGTACAAGATCACTCCGATGCATGCTGCAGAGCAGACCGAGTTTGACGATGTCAAGGAGGCAGCTATTCAGATGGCTCCGGTAGCCAGGGCATTCGTTGCAGTTGTCATGCCATCGTCGTACTTGATCAGGGCCAAGCAGCTTAAGACAGCAGCCGACAGAGGCAGTTGGACGTTTACCGCTGCCAAGCGTGAATTCACTGACCAGCAGCTACAAAAGCATTTTGACACTCTGGACATCTGACGTGCCAGCAAAATGGTAGCATTTGTTTTTCTGATGCCTGGTTGGGCACGGTTGTTGACGATGATAGTGATTCCACAATAAATTATTTGATTGACCAGGCGATGGCTGTGAACCCTGTTTCATCACAACATGTCATCGCACTCAACGGCCCTTTTGTTTTCCTTTCTACATGCTTTTTTTTGCGAGCTTTGACTCTTTTGAAATGAGCGCCAACACACATACATTCGACGAGCAGTGGCCAGTCGATGTGTCGCGACGGCTGTTGTCGAGGCAGCTGATGGTCAAAGGCACTAGAATATTCACCAAGGACAGCGGCGGCGCATACAAATTCAGCCTTGGAGAGTTTGCGAACCAGGATTCGGTGCATGCAGCTATCGTCGACAATGGCGGGGTAGTGCTTAGTCTCAAAGACGCTTCCATGGCCGACATGATTCTAGACATGGTGCCGTGCCGGCGCTATGGGCGCAAAACATACCTGCCTGTTCTCGTGCTCAAGAGCCTGCAAGCAAACAAGCTGGTTGACATAACAAAGTACCGGGTAAACACAGCCAGCAAACGGGGAGGCAAAGACCTGAGCAAAATACGTGCGGGCAACCGGACTAGCATGTATGAAACGCGTACCCAACCGCTGATGGAGGCTCCCGTGGACGTGAAGCGGCGACTCAGTGATATTCCAGGCGAATATCCGAGCGATGCAATGGACCCAGAGGACCGAATCACAGACATTCTGCTGTCGAGCCAGGCGCAGAGCCTGGAACAACTGCACGAACGCGCGGTCGCCAGCCCAGGCAGCCAAGCTGGACGTACAGACCAGCAGATGCTAACTGGTCACGACAAGGGCAAGCGGAATAGCGGGTCCCAGAGGTTGGAGGGGCTTGGAGAAAAGACACGCTTAAAGTCTCCAGCAACACCGCCCAAAGCGCAAAGAGTTGCTGACACGTATCGGCGGCGGACGGCGACACCGACTGTGAGCCAGTCGTCGCTGCTGAGCAGTCCCAAGGCAGCACCAGGAGTATCACAGAAAGGTGGTGTTGCGCTGACTTCAGCCAAGTCTGTGGGAGAGCGCAGTGGTTCAAGACAGAAACCCTCGCTGCCTCGGCGGAAGAGCGCGGTGGATATTATCTCGCAGGTTGTCACACGGTCAGCGAACCAAGATGCCAGGGCAGATTTTGAGATGGCCGCGGCACAGGACGATTATGAGAGCCCAGAGTTGGGACTGCCCACCATTGATGAGCCCCTGGACGAAAACAACGAGATTGTGCGCAGTGAGGATAGCAGTGGACAGGCACTGCCTGCAGAGAACCAGGAGGACAAAGTAAAGCCCGAGTCGTCGCAGGCGGCGAAGTCAGATGCGGTCGATCTGGGCGAACTTGTCTCATCTGATGGCGAGTACCCTGATCCACAGTCGTTTCTGAGAGACCGTAAAGCACAGGCCGTCGGTGATGGACACGGGAAAGCACCAAACAGCCCTGGACTCGCAGAGTTGGCAGAGGAGCATGAGAGCGGAGCGGCCAGCCCGGAGCCAATCAGTACAGCACCTCAGAGAGCCAAGCTGTTGGGCAAGCGGCGGCGCAAGCGGCGCAGTGCCCCCGAGGGTTACGGGCAGGCAGCACTGCGGGTTGTTGTCAATGAAGATTCAGGCGCCGAGAGTGCTGGGTCGCCAAAGTCTGACCGCACAAGGGATAAGCAAGGTGATGTGACAAGGACCACACCGCAGCGGCGCCGCTCAGAGCTTATGCGCAATTATACGCCATATTCAGCGTCAAAGCGCATCCGCGTGAGCAGCTCGGACTCGCCGCTGATGGCTAGCTTGGGTGTCGGTGTGCAGAGCAACGAGGCGTCCAAGAATGTCGATCAGGAATACCCGGCGCTGACGACAGACCAGCAGAGTGGCGATAGCATAGAGGAGATAATGAATGGATCGGGCAGTTCCAAGGTAGTGGAGGACCCTGTGGCTGACCTCATGTCGGACGCTGACACTTCGCCGATCGCAGCCAGCTCCGATATTGAGGAAGATGAAAACCATGAGAAGGACGAAGCGGACCATGAGCAGATGCTTCAGCCTGAGCGAGAGACAAAGCAGTTTGTCAATGAGCCTCCGACGGCTGTGCGGCGATCATCCAGGCTCAAGCAAAAGAGCGAACAGCTCGCCAGCTCCAGCCAGCACCAGGAACCGGCGCAACCAGCCAAAAGCCGCCAGCGCTCGAAACGTGGACAGAGCCTGCCAGTAAGTAACAAGGCGCGCAGGAGCAGGCCGACATGGGGCAGGCCGAAAAGCTCAGCTCTGCCACGCAGCGAGGTTCTCAATGAAAGCGAGCCGGTCGGCAACACGGATTCTGCGCTTGACAGCCCGATGTCGAATACAGAACAGCTGCAAAGCCCGGAGATGGTTGGCGTGTTCTCACCAGCAACGCTGGCTGCCAACATCGCGGAGGCAATTGCCGCCGAGAACTGGCGCCCAGCGGCCGAGATGTTCGATGAGCTTGACGAAGAGGAGACCACCGCCGAAGAGCCAGCGAATGAGCAGCGACAGCAACAGGAGCAGGTAGAAACAGGAGCAAGCACCGGTGTGCCGAGGCTGCCGCGACCGCATCACCGGCGAGTGTCATCGCACCACCAGCTGTCGTTCTGCGAGCAGGTGCTGCGGTCGCTAGACCACAGTGCACCTACCAGCAGCCGGCGGCTGAATGAGTCTCTGCCGCAGTCCCCGGCCACGCCGCAGCGACCAGTGCCGCTGCACCTGCGATCGGCAGTATCGCCACCGTCGTCACCAGCGCTGGCCACGGTGATCGGCGGCACGATGCGCGTGTTTGGTGACAATGAGGTGGAGATGACGATGGCTGACAAGGAGCTGATGTGCCGGCACGTCAAGGGTTTGATATTCGGTACAGAGTGCTCGCCGAGAGACGCGCTCAGGAAGCTCTTCATGTGCAGCGGCAACTGGGGGCTGGCGCGCAGCTGGATCCTGGCCGGGACAAAGCAGCCAGCCGGTGCGTGGACCAGCGAAGAGGACTCAGTGCTGCTGCAGGGCACTGACGTCGAGAGCCTGCGGCGACTGCGCGAGCGGCGTGGTCCTGAGAGCGTGTATCGGCGGCTGCAGTTCTTCAACGAGTTCTACTCTTAAGGAAGCCCAAGCTGGCTCCTGGGGTCAATATCAGTTTATTGAAAAGCTTGAAGATGGGTTTCCGGTTGCTTGGAGCTCTGAGAACTCCAGAAGATGCAGACAACGTGTGCCTTACATGATGATCTCGTTGTGCTGGTTGCTGCCCAGGTCCTTGTGCGGCAGCACAATCGAGTTGCGAACAAAGACCTCGTCCTTGACGTGGACATCCTCGCCGAGAATGCAGATGCTGTTGACCTTGCGGCCAGCGTGCGTCAGCTCGTCGATATCATCGGTGCTAGCAACCGGCGAGCCCTCGACACGGCCCCACTTGCCGATGCGGCAGTCCCAGCCGACGATCGCATGCAGCACAGCGGCGTTCTCCTTAATATGCACGTTGTCCAGCACAATGCCATCGTTGATACGCACACCGGGACCAATCACCACGCGCGCGTGGATCGAGACATTAGGACCAATACGCGCCGTCGGGTGCACCTGCGCCGTCGGGTGGATGTACACAGCGCCGGTGATCTCCGGGCCATCGGCGGTCGGCTTAGCCAGCAGCTCCGGCGACTCCTTCATCGCCTTCTGCAGGTACAGCGCATTGGCCGGCACCGCCGATGCCGCCGACTTGATCTGGCGCCAGAACCCAGTGCACACGAACGCGCTGAGCTTCTTCTCAGCCGCCATCTGCCGAAGCACGTCCTGCTCCAGACGCAGCCTGTTAATGTCCTGCACATCGTCTTCGTCGTCCATGCGTCCATATGCGTTCTCCTTGGCGCGCTCGTGCTCGAACTCGGACGCCCGGCGCTCCATCGCCTGGCCCAGGAAGCGGAAGATCTCGTGGTCAAACACAAACACACCGGCCGACGCCAGATCCGACACATACGTCTCGGGCTTCTCCACATAATGCTCCGCCAGCTTCGTCTCATTGTCGACCACAACACACCCATACTTGTTCGCCTGCGACCTGTCGACCTTGGTCACCATGATAGTTCCCAGACGTCCATGGCGCTCATGCTGCTTCAGCAGGTCGTTCAGCGGGAAATCACAGCAGATGTCCGTGTACAGCATGAAAATGTTCTTTGGCGCTCCACGCTGGATCTGATCCCGGAAATGGAAGAACCCGCCGGCAGTACCCAAGCGCGAGTATTCGCGCAAGTACTTGAACGTGATCTCAGGGAACTCCTCTTGGCACTTCTCCAGGAACGGACGGAACACAAAGTCCTCAAAGAACCCTACTAGGATGATCTCCTTCAGGTCCTTCACCTCTGACAGCGCCTTGATCTGGTGCCAGATAATCGGCCGGCCGCCCACGGGGAACAGCGGCTGAGGCAGGTGCATGCTGAGCGGACGGAACCGCGTCGCGCGCGAAGGTCCACCAACGAGAATAACCGCCTTGTTCATTGTACGCGAAAATGCTAAAAAGATGAGGAATTAGTTTTGAAACGAGAAAAAAATTTTACTTCCAGCTCAGAGCGAAGAGGAAATAGACAAAACACCAAAACACTGTGAACGTGTGGGACAGACCAACATTCTCAACCCCCTGTCCGTTTGCTTTTGCTGACGTTTGCCAGCTGGCAATTCGATCGTGCACGCCCGTTCTGAAAATATCGTCACCCACTCATTGGTGCCGATCGCCCCACATTCACGAATGCTGCTTGCGTCGCCTCTGATCCACCTACCGATATCACACACTAGAGCGGCCAGATTTCCTGACTGTGTGGCAATACTGAAAGATAAATACAATGGAAGCGAGAACATTTCCGAAAGCTAAACTTCTGGCGCCTTGATCGTAGCTCGCTTTGTCCATGGCATATACGCCCTGGTTTCATACTTCAGCGGCGCTTGTCACACGTTCAGTGGAACACTATGTCTGAACCTTACAGCTTAGCGCCGGTCACTGCTGCATGCCGCGTCTTCAGTTCGCGCCGCAGGATCTTGCCCGACGCATTCCGCGGGATAGCCCTGATACTCCTAACACCGCCTCGCAATTGCTTGTGTCCGGCAACCTTGGCAGCCACGAATACTTGGATTTCCATGCATACCTTTGGGACCATGCACTTATCTGCTCGGTCTACATTGCCAGCCAGAACCACATATGCCATGGGGACTTCGGTCTCTCGCTGGTGATCATAGACACCAATAACCGCCGCGTCTTCGACTGCTTCGTGTGTCATGAGAATGTCCTCGAGCTCTATCGCCGAGACTTGCATGCCCTTGTACTTTATCAGCTCCTTGATCCGGTCGGTAATGAAGATATGCCCGGTCTCGTTTATATACCCGATATCGCCGGTACGCAAGAACCCGTCCTTGTCGAATACCTGGGCATTCTCTTCAGGACAGTTTAGATATCCCATCATAACCTGGCTGCTGCGCACCCATAGCTCGCCCTCCTGGCTAACACCCAGTTCTGTCCCGTTCTCATCGACAAACTTGACTTGTCCGTTCGGCACCATGAATCCGACCGAGCCAGGGATATGCATGTGGTCTGTCATTAACGTGATTCCGCCACTGGTTTCCGACAAACCATACCCCTGGTTCACGCTGACTGGAAGCAGCCACGATGCGCGCTCCTCTATATTCTTTGTCAGGCTAGCAGCCCCACACGACAAACTCTTGACTGACGACAGGTCGTACCTGCCCAAATTCGGGTGCTTGACAATCTGCGCCAGAATGCTTGGAACGGTCACTGCGTATTGGATCTTGAAGTCCTGGATGGCTCGCAGAAATGTGTCGATGTGGTAGCTGGGCAAGATATACTGCGTCTTGCCAAACCCGACATACATATTAAGCAATGTACTGACACCAGATATGTGCGCAAAGGGAATGACCACAAGAGTACGTTTCATGTCGCGGTCTAGAGCTTTCCCTCCTCTGGCTTCCACGATGAGTTTTAGCTTCACAATATGAATGCTGCCGCTGACTAGATTATAGTGGCTCAGCATCACGCCCTTTGGTCTCCCAGTCGTGCCCGACGAGTAGACAATAACCGCCAGCGTACTGGCAGCCTCCTCCTTCGTAGTAATCCTCAGGCGGTTGTACGGCTCGTCGGACAGAATCTCATGCAGACCCCTATACAAGTATCCCGGAAATATATCCCCAAACGTAATCACATTGTGGTACGGCATGTCTACCAACCCCTGCTCTATCGCCTGTATGACGATTTCTCCCTGCGCCTTGCCGACAAACACAGCCTTGGCTTTGCAATCGTTCAGCTGGTACGCAATCTCAGGTGCATTGTACATGCTGCTGGCAGTGCAACACACTGCGCCTGCGGCAATGATTCCGAAGTAGGCTGGTGCATAAAAGATGGAGTTGGGGGCGAATATCATGACAACATCGCCCTTGTGGATACCAAGGTTGTTCACTAGCCCTGACGCTATTCTGTCGTGCATCTTGTCAAGCTCTCCATATGTCAGCGTGGCCTGGCTACCGATGTCGACAAATGCTGGTGTCTCGGGGGCGGCACCATTAGCCTTAGCCGATGCAAGGAAGTGAGTCGGGATATCCACTCCTGGAATGTCAATTGGTGGCACGATACTCTCGAATATCATAATTATGTTGGTAAGGGTGTACAAAGTAGAGATGAGGGGTCAGAGATGGTCACTATTTCCTGTCGCCTACTACCTTCCCACACCATAGTGGCTGTAGGGGAAATGTGGCGTGCTGAAAGTGTCACCCTGTCTGAGAAATGGCAATTGTCCTGAGAATAACAAAGAGGTGCTTCGTAGTGCATACCTTGTTATAAGGATAAGCTCTCTTATTGGCACTGAAGAAACGAAAAATGCAACAGTACCGCATCAGTATAAGACGTAAAACTGATTATTTGATGGTTATTTATGCTTGTATGGCAGATATGTAGATAGCTATTGTGACTATGTAACCATATGAATGGTTGTATAGATGTGTCAGCAACATATATAAGTCCAGCAATTGGGCTGTTTATTTGCCGTCAATGAAGCACATTACTCCCAACCATCGCCCTATGTCGTACCGTGAAACGGATCAGTCTATTATTGAGATTGTGGTTCCTCTGGGATCAGATCACCACATGGCGCTGGTTTACAACGCCACTCCCAGTCCTAAATCTAATGACAACACACGGCAGGCGACCCCAAGAGCACCGCCGACCAAAACAAACATATAGCTCCCTATTTCACTTCTGCAAGATATCTCTTCGTACGTTCAATAATACGTTCAGAAAGGTCACTTTGGATAAAACGTATTGGCAGACCGGAGTCCTGCCCACCACGGTTCAAGCTTACCCAGAATAGAACCACAGAGATAATGCAACGCCAAAACGCAAACTAATGGGTGGAACGCAGCAGATGGTTATATCAGATGAACATTGGTCAGTTACTGCTGTCCCCCTGGTGTCTTTCTCTGCTGCCATGGTTGCCATTGGGTTGCAGAGTGGGTGTCTCCTTGTTCTGTTGTAATATCTTGATTAAGGATGGGATATGTTAATTGATCTGCAGTTGGTATAGTGTGTAGGATAGGGGGAATACATGCAGGGATCGACAACTTGTCATGTTTTGCCTACCATGTGGCAAGAAACAACAACGCTGTTGAGTATTGCTTTTCATCTCTGCTTTCGCTATTTTCCACTGCTTTCAACATGGCCACTATCTACAATATTCGCGAGATAACCCTAGAAAAGATTCTTCTTTATGCAACTTTTTGGACATATCTTAACATCAACCATGGAGAAAATTTGAAGAGATACCTTCCTCTCACTTGGGTTTGCAGAAAATGGAGAAAGATACTACTGCCACAGCTATTCTCTGAGGCGTACATGGAAATTCGCTCTACTCCATCCACAAGTGATACCCCAGATATCAACTCTAATATCAAACTGATTGTCGAAAATGACCTATCGCATTATGTGCTGACACTGGACATACGATATGAGAATAGAATGGATGGCACGAAGGATATTATCGACTTTTTGAATGAGCAGCACTTTCATGAAGCTAAATGGCCATCTGTTTATTATTTGTACTATTCTTCTGATATCCTATCCGCCGACGGTGCCAGAAAGAGTGCCATTGGAACTGACTCGCCGCATGCTATCTCTGAGTACCTTCACACACACCTACCGGTATTGACTCATATGCGGATAAGAACCTCTGACGAGGCAGGTACAGAATGCCCTCTATCTCACCTTATTAACCTCAAGTTGTATCGACTATCGTCTCTACATGTCTCTGGATTACCAGTAGCATTCAAATCTCACTCATTTTGCAGTTCACTTACAGATCTTAACCTTCGGTTTGGCGAAGGACAAACATCACTTCCAATCATATATGCACCTACTCTTCGTATATTGGGCTTATATAATGTCTCACCAGACTTTTCCTGGAGATGTTTTCTTTCCGATAATGGTGATTCGTATGAATTCCTAAAACTCGAGAGTATGTCACTGAGCTTCTCATCTGACACAGCAGTTGCCCCAACAACCGAAACATCCAAATATAGTTATTCACAACTACCAGCAACCGGGACACGAAAATTCCTTGCACCAAAACTTGAAGATTTGCAACTACTTAATACTCCTCTCTCGCACACTCAGCTATTTGCTCCACTCCTCCATTTACATCTTAATGAGCTCGATATATCTGACGGTTTTGTAGCTCTTTCGCAGATGAACCTGCGCTTTCCATACAGCAAAGACGTCACAGTTGATTTGACGGACGCTACTATAGCTGACGTTCAGGCATTCAACGAATTCACAGAAGACTTGTTCAGCTCATTCTCGATAGCCACTAGAGTTACATTTGAAGCCAAGTTCTATATCCCACTTTCAATCAAAACCGCTGGCTGGAAAAACGTGGTCTCTCTTAATATTACTGCATTCATATCTTGCGCATCACTTTATCGTCTAGTATCTCAGCTGCCCGTTTTAAACGAGCTATATGTGAAGTTTGTTACTCCCGATGATGAGCTCGCATCGATCAACATACAGCAAATCATTACTACATATAGCCCTAACAACACAACAATCAGCAATAGTCTGCAGAGGTTCGCATATCTGGGGTCTACCAGTCGTAATCCATTGATTTTCAATCTCGACGTTCTATATGAGTTTGTTATTAGCGTTACTTCGCTAAAACAAGTCACAGTTTTCGAATATTATCTAGAAGAGGTCAAGGAGCACTTTGGCCAGGACAGCATGAAACAGTTTCCACACGTACAGAACATCATATTTTCAAAGTACTACTGAGTGAAATATATTTTATCATCAATCAACAGATCCCGACGACTGAATATCTGGGGACTGGAATCTATGAGATAAGTCTCGTTATCGAATCACGGTCTGAATTGTGGATCATCAAGCACTCCTGATTACTATCTGACACCCATAGCACATCATGCGTTGTCTGCTTGAACCTCGATTGCGAGTCTGAAGAGAACACATTGGTCACTCTGTACCTTTGACAAGTATCCCACGCCCATGCCCTCAGCGCCGTATGTTTTCCACCATGGCGATATCTAGACAGTGAACTGACTGAGTGTGAGGACCGCGGATTGGCGTACGGGGACCAAGGCGGAAGCAGGGTAGTGTCGACAGTGTGGTTCTACGCTGGGTAAGCTTGAGCCTTGGTGGGCAGAACTCCGGTCTGCCGATATATTTTGCCCAAAGTAACCTTTCTGAACGTATTATTGAACGTACGAAGAGATATCTTGCAGAAGTGAAATAGGGAGCTATATGTTTGTTTTGGTCGGCGGTGCTCTTGGGGTCGCCCGCCGTGTGCGGTCATTAGATTCAGAACTGGGGGTGGCGCCAGTTTACGGCACCATGTGGTGATCTGATCGTAGAGGAACCACAGAAACAAAGGAGAGAATGCTGCACATTTATGCACACTGGTGACGACATACAAAGGCAGAGTACTCAGTAGACATGATTCTCTTCTACTGTCACTTTGCTCTTACTGTCACACAGCTGATCCTTGGGCAAGTTTTGCCAAGTTTTGGATAGAACATATGTGCATGATGCTTGCGGCATAACGAAATAAACTACATGACACACCAAAGGAGTAAACAGGTAGTGTAGCGCTAGCTTCCTACCTACATGTATTGCTGTGCATTCAACTAGCAAGCTAGTGCCAGTCATAAAGCAGGGCTGAAAGTGAGTGACTCACCTGAGTACAGAGATCTTGAAGAAATTAATGCTAGCCGCAGCCCTCCGCAGCCTCGAGTGGAGATGTTTTTTTCCCACGTCACAGTTGCTGAAAATCGCTCACCACTAACAGCCAAAAGTGCAATTGTGGGATGGCTAAATGTGAATCACGAGAATTTCTCGCCTTGTAAACCGCGGCTCAGGAATGCCCAAAAATGGTCTGAGTCACTAGGGGCAGGACATCACAAAAAAATTTTATATAACAGCCGGTCTTGGAAAATACCTTCGTTTTTCTTGAACGTTTTCGAATCATCTACCTATTTCATACATTTCAGCAGAGATTTACACACGCGTAACAACCATGGCTGACAACGCTGCTGCTGCTACCCACGTCGATCCGGTCACCGGCGAGAAGGTGTCAAAGTCCGAGCTCAAGCGCCGCATCAAGCTGCGCGAGAAGGAGGCAAAGAAGGCTGAGAAGGCTGCCGCCGCTCCCAAGGCCGAGAAGGCAGACAAGACCGAGAAGAGCGCCGAGGAGGGCGAGGATGAGCTGAACCCGAACCAGTACTTTGAGATCCGCAGCAAGGCGATCGAGAAGATGCGTGCCGAGGGACCTTACCCGTACCCGCACAAGTTCCATGTGACGATGTCCGTGCCTGCGTTCATCGAGAAGTACAGCGCGCTGAAGGCGGGCGAGATTCTGACGGACGTTGAGGTCAGGCTTGCTGGACGTATCCACAACAAGCGTGCGTCGGGCGCCAAGCTGCGTTTCTACGATCTGCATGCCGAGGATAAGCGTGTGCAGGTGATGGCGTCGGCGGGCGACTCGGAGCGCGATTTCGCGGCAGTGCACGATGTGCTGCGTCGCGGTGACATTGTTGGTGTGCGCGGCTACCCTGGTGTGTCGAAGCGCGGTGAGCTGTCGATTTTCCCTCGTGATATCACTCTGCTGTCGCCGTGCCTGCGCACGCTGCCCAAGGAGCACTATGGTCTGCGCGACCAGGAGACCCGCTACCGCCAGCGGTACCTTGATCTGATCATGAACCCGTCGGTGCGTAGCAAGTTTGTGTCGCGTGCCAAGATCGTCAACTACGTGCGCCGGTTCCTCGACAACATGGGATTCCTGGAGGTCGAGACGCCGATGATGAACATGATTGCTGGTGGAGCCACTGCCAAGCCGTTCATCACGCACCACAACGACCTCAAGCTGGACATGTTCATGCGTGTCGCTCCCGAGCTGTACCTGAAGATGCTCGTCGTTGGTGGTCTGGACCGTGTGTACGAGATCGGTCGCCAGTTCCGTAACGAGTCGATTGATCTGACTCACAACCCGGAGTTCACTACCTGCGAGTTCTACATGGCCTACGCCGATGTCAACGATCTGATGGAGATCACCGAGACCATGATCTCGGGCATGGTCAAGTACATGTTCGGCGACTACAAGGTCGAGTACCACAAGGACGGCCAGGACAAGCCGCCTCTTGTCATTGACTTCTCGCCGCCGTTCCGCCGTGTCGACATGATCGGTGGACTCGAGGAGGCTCTCAACGTCAAGTTCCCGCCTGCCTCCGAGCTGCACACGGCCGAGACCAACCAGTTCCTCAGCGACCTGTGCAAGAAGCACGACGTCGATTGCTCGGCGCCGCGCACCAACGCGCGTCTGCTTGACAAGCTGGTCGGCGACTTCCTTGAGGTCCAGGCTACCGAGAAGCCGCTGTTCATCACTAACCACCCGCAGATGATGTCGCCGCTGGCCAAGTACCATCGTTCGATCGATGGTCTGTGCGAGCGCTTCGAGCTGTTCGTTGCTACCAAGGAGGTGTGCAATGCGTACACCGAGCTTAACGACCCGAAGGTTCAGCGCGAGCGCTTTGCTCAGCAGGCTGACGACAAGGCTGCTGGCGATGACGAGGCGCAGCTTATTGATGAGAACTTCTGCACGTCGCTTGAGTACGGCCTGCCGCCCACTGGTGGATGGGGCATGGGTATTGAGCGCCTGTGCATGTTCCTGACGGACTCGCAGAACATCAAGGAGGTCATCTGCTTCCCGGCCATGAAGCCCGAGGAGACCGCCACCAAGCCCGCCGACCACGAGTAGAAATGAAAACCTGATCTAGACGGTCTGGCCAATAAAAACGCAACCATTGCAACTTTACTTGCACGTGAATCTGGGGCGAGCCGAGCCGCTTGGTTCTTGTCTGAGCTGGACGGGAAAATTTTTTCTTGCCCCACACTTTTCCAGGCTATTTGAATGTTGCTTGGCCAGTCCAGCGAGAGGTTCGTCCTCTTTTCCGCTTCGCATTCACGGTAATTTGACATTTCGCAAATTTAAAATGAAGTTCTCCGGTACGTAGCAGCATACAGCATATCTGTCGGTCACGCAGTGCTTTTGTATAGATCCTCTCTGACTCCGTCCCTGCCGTACACGCTCAGCTACGCAGGATAAGCATGACCCCCTCTGCTAGGCAATCAATTGCCTCGGCGCATCCTCACCTCTCCCGACACCCAGGAAACTGTGTGTCTGGAGGGGCTTGGGGAGGCGTCGTCACTGCACGCTTGGCTTGGCCCTCTCTCGTTTGGCTGCCTTGACGTGTCAGCTTTAAAGCTGAACGAATCCTTCGAACTCCCCTCCGTGGGTATATTAAAACCCAAGTAAGTAATTTCCACCTGTAGCTGACGTTTCTTCCTCCTCCCGCAAGTCGCGCAAGGCCCACTTCTCGGCCCCGTCGCACATCCGCCGTCGTCTGATGTCGGCTGGTCTGTCGAAGGACCTGCGCAAGAAGTACGAGGTCCGCTCGATCCCCGTGCGTCGCGGTGACGAGGTCATTGTGACCCGTGGCCAGTACAAGGGCCGTGAGGGCAAGGTCACCGCCGTGTACCGCAAGAAGTGGGTCATCCACATCGAGCGTCTCGTCCGCGAGAAGGTCAACGGTGCCTCGGTCCCCATCCCCGTCCACCCCTCGAACGTCTCGGTCACTGCCCTGAAGATCACCAAGGACCGTGAGGAGATCCTGGCCCGCAAGGCTGCTGCTGGCAAGGCCCGTGCTGAGCGCCGCGCTTAAGTAGTTGTTTTCTTTTGAGCAACCCCATCTTTATGTATGTATTTCGTTATCTTATTACATGGTAATAAACTGATGAGATACATGCGGGATTACTGGATGTGGTGCAGCGTGATGTGCTCGAGCATGGCGTCCTTGAGCAGCGCCTGCGGGCGCTTTGCCAGGTGTGCCGTGTCGTAGAAGAGCTTGGTTTCGGGGTTGGTCAGTATTGCCGAGCCGTCCTCAGATGACACTGAGATGCACGGCGTCTGGACGTCTGGGTCGATGCCATATGCAGCGCAGTCGCCCGAGATGCGCTTCTGGAAGCCATACGTGTCAAACACAGTCAGCGTATGCGTCTCACCCAGCCTTTCGTTCAGCTCGCTGATTCCCTCCGCAACTGCCGCATTGAACTCGGCAGTGTCTCTCCTCGACTTTTCTCTTATCTCGGTGTCATTGCGCTGGAGCACCGCCGGGTAGTCCTCACGCGGCCGTACATTCATCACAACAACATGCCTAGCCCCCTCGCATATCGCCTCGACCACCTGCAGCAGCCTGCCAGCGAGCTGCGGCATCGTATACGTGTCCCCCACCACCCGCGTCACCGACCCGTCAATAAGCGCATTGAGGTCGTTTGAGCCAACCTGCACAAACACCAGGTCCTCCGCACCTAGATCCTGCAGTCTCTCGACTTGGATTGCAAGCGCCGGGATCTGGATTTCCGCACCATCTACGGTAATTGTGCTGTCTGCCAGCTCCGAGTCGATGGTTGCGCGGCCATATGCGTCGTTGAAGCTGGGGATTCCTAGCTGGGCAACCAGTTGGTCAGCCCAGATGGACCCGTTGCAGTACCGTCCTTGGTGGTAGAGACGGGGGTCGGGGTAGGTGTTGTTGGTTAGGCGCAGGAGGTTGCCGGTATCCGCGTTGGAGTCTCCGAGAAACACAAACCGCTTAAACTTTGCATAGCCCATCGAATAGTACGAAAATAATAATTAACTGTCCGCGATCCGTATAATGGCCGCTTCAACGGGCATTGCGGATTCCCTGTGCATTGTACATACCGCATGCGTTATGGATACCACATGGTGGGGGAGAGGTTTTTCCGGAGCTTGATGTTTACCAGCAAATGCGTCTTGCGGTAATTAGCCAGCGCCGGTGCTACACTCGCTCTCATCACCCCAAAAATAGGTCTTCGTCGACTTTGACTGCATATCAACATTGCTATATATATGGAAATGCAAACATTGATCCGCATACGCACGCTCAAACAAGGCTTATCCCCCTCCCGCACTCACACATGCGAGCACAACGGCAAACAAACTGTGCTTCTGCGATTTCAAATAGGAGGGGATCGCAGAGACCGGCAGTCCCTCCAGGGCAGATCCGCACGGTCTACAGTTACACCAACCACTGGTGTATCCTAGAACACAGTCAAAATGACGGCGCCCTCCTTCGATATGTTTGGCTAGCGAGCCTTTAGCAAAAAAGTCAATCAGCTGCGCATCATTTGCTCATAATTTATGCAATGACAAACAGGGGGTGGGGGATCGTCTCTCTTGAACGAGCAAGAGGGAAAACCCGCACGGCCTGGTTTCTATTTTCGTTTTGGCCATTGGGACGTCTGCAAGCTATGTCACTCCCGAGTTGATTTTTCTCTCGGATGCCTCGGGGCGAGAGGATGAGAAAAGGGCCGGGCTCAGGATATAGTCGAGTCTGAAATAGAAACGCCTGCTTTTCTCTCTCTTTCTCTTACGTCAAAAGGTATTTTCGTCTCTCTTTCACACTCGCACTCGCTCTCTCTCTCGCTCACTCACATCCTTTTCCCTTTGCCAGCGTGACCTTGATTGTCGTGGGTCTTTGAAATTGCACCTCCTCTTTTCTTATTCGCGCAGGTCATCTTTAGAGAGAAAAAAAGCCACGCCTTGGGAAACAAAATTGCTGGAGAGCGACGAAATAAGGTCTGATTTTTCCTTTTCCTTTCCGCTTGGAGACGGTAGAATATAAAGGAACGCTGTCGCGCTTCTCAGAAACCCTTCTTTTCTCTCTTCCTTGACACGGCACTTCTCGAAGCGGTATTTCTCGGCACTTTATACTTTTGTACATCTTCTCCCCCATTCCTTACAGCCTTACATCGATGTCTGCAGGGTGATACATATAAGACATGGAAGACTTACTGAGGGACGCAGCAAAAGCAACCAGCGGCTCCACTCCATCACTCTTCTCGTGGTCCGAAAATGTCGGACTCCTGGCACTCAACGGGATCAGCATCCTGTCCAGCCTATTTGTGGTAGGGTTTATCCACATGTACCGACAAACAATCTCAGTGGTGGCGGCGACGCGGCTGCGTGGACGACGAAAAAGCATTATGCGACCGCGCGGCACACAAGCAGCCATGTACTTGTCGTTACCAGCGTCTCTGCGGCTGTTATTCGTAGCCTCGATAATAGACGTGCTGTACAGCTGCTTCCGGATCTACAACCTGTCAATCATGATGCCGGGGTTCAGCGGTGACTACCAGGCTCACTGCAAGGCGTCGATGGCCGGAATGACGTTCTTCAACTTGATGTCGGTTTTCGTCAGAGCCCTGCTCAGCGTGCATCTACAGCTGGTTATTCTCAGCAATGTGCAGCGGGTGATGGCGTACGAGCGGCATTTCCTGGCTGTCGCCTGTGGGATCTCAGTGGTGCTGGCTGTGGTGCCGGTGATCACTGGCAACTACGTGTGGTTGGATTTTGATCCGACGCTGGGGTCAGGCCACTGCGGCTACTTCAAATTTAACCTGGGCAAGGCGGGGACGGACTGGAATGAGACGGTTGCGCGGAAAGCGGTGCAGCAGGGGCTGGCGATTATGTGGGCGACGAACTTTGCGTGGTTGACGCTGACAGTTTTTTACGGCATCTTTGTGATTGTGTCAGTGGTTATCCGGCTTGTGCACCAGCGCAATATGCTGGACCGCGTCGCCCTTAACCGCTCGATCGTCGTGATGCGTCCGCATGGCCGTCGCGAGTTCTGGTCGATGGCTGCCAAGGTCGTCCGCCGCATCCTGCAGTTCCCGCTGATGGTTGTGGTCTGCCACGTGCTCGAGGTCGTCTACGGCATGGCCATGCTGTCGACAGCACTCAAGCTGATGAACGACGGCATACTGAGCAACGACAACCCCGACAAAAACCTCAGTCTGACAAAGCTCTACCTCGCTGCGCAAATCATGCTTGGCATGGAGGGCATAATCACGCTGTTCTTTTTGCCGCTTGAGCCGCCCATCCGCCTTATGCTGCGCAGCGAGTACCTGCGGCGCAAGAAAACCGTGCACCAAGGTATCGGCAAGTGCCGGAACACATACAGAAATGCCACAATGCGCAGAAAGCCAGTTCCTTGTCCTGCCTGCGATGCCGACGACACCAAAAGCGCCCTCACGCAAACGCTGCCGCCCCCACCACCCGTATCCCTGGCTCCTTCCGTCAGTTCGCAGATTCCGCTGACGAATATGCCGCACGTGGGCTCGCCAACGCCCACGCTGCGGCCAGTTAGACGTGCGCCGACTATCGATAGTCTCCAGTGGGACGTGGTGTTTATGGCTGACTCCCATGACCCTGAGGATGACGTGGCGAGCAATATTCTGGCGCTGCGTAATGATGGGTTGCCGGCGCAGCAGTGGTTTGTGCCGGCCAGGGCGAACACCGAGGAGGTTTTGGCCCATGCCCATAGTAGCCGCACGCTGCTGTCAGAAGACAGGGATGCTTGAATGCCTCCCCTCCCCCAAAAGCGTATGGCGGGTGACCCATGGCATGATCGATTGCGCTCAGATCGCAGGCACGATAACGCACGTCGACAGGCATCCCCCAACAGCCCATGTAAAGCATGTATTATATCTATTAACACTGTCCTAAACTCTTGTGGTTGGCAGCGCGCTGTCATCTTTGGTGTGTGTGTGTCGTATTTCTTTCTCTGTCCTCCACCCTGGGGTTTGGCGGGCGTAGGCGAGGTTTCTATTGCATGTGACAACAGATATTGTCACTCGCCTCGCTGATTGTATGAGGTTGCCACAATTTGTTTCTCTGGTCTCGCAGTCAGAACGCAACCTCCCTATTTATTCTCCGCCCCCCTTTGCTCGGCATTTGAGACCTGTCCAGGTCACATTGTGTCGGCTTTCTTGACACGATGCTGTGTGAGAAAAACGAAAAAAGTGTTTTTCTGACTTTTGCGTGTCCATGTCATTCCTGCCCTGTGTCAGAAAAATTGCCATGTGCAATGTCCTGTTGTTTGCCACTGAACATCCCGCAACAAGGATCCACATATTTGCCCACCACCACCACACAATAAAGGTGCGCCCGAAAATATCGCTCTGCTTGCGTGTGCATATATTGGCGCAAAAAAGTCTGGCGCCAGATGATATAGGATCAGCGGAGATGGTGAAAATATTTTTTTGACGGCTACAATGTGCGTGTCTCGAGTGGCATATTCCCGGCCAAACGCCGCAAGAAAAGCAACTCGCAGGGAGAGGAGGGGTGGAATACGAATTCTTCGGATTCACTTGCTCCCAAACCATATGCATCAACATTGCATAAATTGCACGTTTTATGTGCCCAGAGATAAGCGACTGTGAAGAAGGAAAAGAAAACCTACGACAATTGGGGTGGGAATAGCCCACCTGTTTCGCCCGTTCGCAGAATAGGCACAATAACGAGCAATGCACATCCACGCCCCCTCCTCCTTGCTCACATGCAGGACACTTGGGGCTCCGTGTCACAAAAAAAACAGGCTACAAGAGACACACCCAAGCCCACTCTTCCTACTCCTAGAAGGAAGGGGCAACGACAATCGGCAACATGAGCATGTCACGTCCCAACTTGTCCCAAAAAATATGCCAGTGTTGCCAGTGGAAAGGGAATAAAAACATATAACATGGTTGCCCACCTCCTTACCCGACTCTACCCACCCCCTTGAATGTCCCTTTTTCTTGGGTGGGTGGCCGCACATTTTCTCCCCCGTCGCATGTATAAAACCACACCAAGCCGAAAGTCTTCTCTCGCTCGCATGCTGCTCCCCTTTTAAAAAAAACACACCTCTTCTGTCGCTCACTTTCCCACCAGGCTTTCAGTTGACCCTGTTTTTCTGCTTCTGTAGCGCACACACCCTGTTCTCCTCTTCTCTTTTCCTTTTTCGGGTCAAGCTTCAGACATCCATTTTACTTTTCTCTGCCTAACGAACAACAACAAAAAACACTCTCCATACACAGCACTCCCTCCATTACACATAAAAAAACACCACCATGCAACGAGTATCTCTTCCTAGCATTCACGAGATAACGTACGGGCTCCCGGCAACATCTCCAGCGCCCCCACCGCCTCCGGCACCACAACAGTACGGACACGCCTACGTGCCGCAATACCAATATCCGCCGCCGCCGCCCACCGCGCCTCCCTACAAAGCCGAGGAAGAAGTATCAGTAGCCAACGAATACGGCATCCCCGGAATAATCAACAACTACGACCAACGGTCAGCAACCAGCGTCCACATCGTCTCACCCTTCCACCACCAACAACCCAACCACCACCAGACAACTCCCCAGCTGCCCACGCCTCCGCTCCAACACCCGGTACGGCGTCCGACACCCTGCTCGCCGCCCACGGCTGCCGAGACTGCTGCAGCCATAGCCGCCGCACGGTCCTCGGTCAAGCTGGACTTGGAGTTGGCGGACTTGGATGAAGATGATGTGGATGATGAGCGGATGACGACCGCGAAGATTCGCACTATTCATAAGCTGGCTGAGAGACGCAGACGCAAGGAAATGAAGACGCTGTTTGACGCCCTGAGGAAAACTCTGCCCGTCGATAGAAGCGTTAGGCTGAGCAAGTGGGAGGTCCTCAAGAAGGCTATTGAGGTTATTGGCACTCAGGACCAGGAGATACGGGTCTTGCGTGCCCACGTCCACGCCCACCAGCGCGCTGTGCTTGACCGCTGACCACACCACCCCTCCGCCATGCTCCTCGGCGACAATGACAGCAACAACACCTTATTAATTGTACCTTTTCCATTCTCTTTTATTCTCTTATTGTATGTTTCGCCCACTTATCGGCCAATCCAATTTATCTGTGCCACCAACAGAGAAAAAAAAACATCTACGCCCTGTATTCTGGATACCAAGTGCAGTGTATTAAACGTGGGTGCGCAGAATAGCGCAGCATTCCAACATGTAAGAATGGACCATTCACCGACGGACACGGACAGGGGGCGACACAAAGGAATTCGCCGTATTTACCAATAATGCCAATATCAATTGGCGTCATTGACCAGCGCAACCCGCTGACTGAGCGCCTTCACCTGTTCCACGCCCTTCTTCAACGCATCTCTCTGCCTCGACTGCCTTGTCTCTAAGGTCAGTACAGTTGCCTGCGACAGCCTCCCCGCCGTCTGCTGCTCATCCACATTCTCCCGATTCATCAGACGCCCCAGACGCTCCTGCAACTCATCGATCTGTTCAGCCATTCCGCCAGGGTTCGCCAATGCTCCTTGCACGCTGGTGATATCGCGTGCCAGGGCTTGCTCCGACTGCGTCAGCACCGGCTGGTAGTGAGCAACAAGCAGGCGCAAAAGCTGGTCAAGTCGCATAGCAGTCTTCTTCTTGTTCACCTGCATCTCCGAAAGACGCTCCTGCGCCTTGCCTAGCTGCTTGAAGTGGCTGGCGAAACCTTTGGAAATCTCCCGGAGCTTTTCGCACTGCCGCTCGTGCTCCTGCGTCTGCAAATCGACACGCAGCTCCATCTTTTGGTGCTCGTGGGCGACCTTTGCCAGCTGTGCGCGCAGCTGGCCGACTATCGTGCCAAGGTAGTCCAGCTTCTTCTCGTTCACTGTCTGGCCGTCATCCTCCTCGCTCATCACCAACCGTGGCACACTCGGCTTCAGATCCGACTCGTTTGGCGCTGTGTATACGGGTAATGGCAGACGAGTAACATACTTGACATTCTCGCCACCCATCTCCAGCACCTTTCTGCTCTTCTCCACATCATCCTCCTCATCAGCATCATAGTCGCTGTCGTCTGACTCCTCGTCACCGCTATTCTGCTCAGGCAGCAGAATCGTCGCACCGACAAGTTTGCAGGGAGCAACAAGGAAGAGAATCGAGTGCGCCAGATACGAGTCACCGAGCACCACGCCGCCCACAACCGGCAGTGAAGGCAGCGACGCGCTCGAGTTCGTCTGTACAACACACTGCACGCCGCGCTGCAACAGCTTCTTGCCCTCCTCGTCTCTCGCGCAGCTCAGCAGCGTCAGCAGCCGCTTCAGCGCCTGGTTCTTCTCTTGCTCCGAGTCAGCACTCATGGAGGCGACAAGCAGAGCCGCCCACTTTCGCGTATCGATGCGATGCGCTCCCTGCGCATGCATAGCGAGCAACGAGCTGGAACACAGTGGGTCGGCAACCAGCGAAACAGCTCCACTCGGCCGTGGCTCCTCTATGATACTGTCGCTGTCGCTGACCTCGCCCGCTGGCGCCAAAGGAGCCATAGTCAGATCCACATTGGCCAGGGTTGTCAGCGCAGGAGGCGCAGGCGCTGTGCCCCGCATTGGCTGCCTCCACCGCCCCATCACTGGCTCCAGGTCAGCAAACACGTGCACGTGTGCGTTGCGGTAGCTGATTGCCACAATTCCTACGTCACCGGTGTCCAGATACACCATATCGCTGGCATCCTCGGCACTGAAGTCCACGTCACTCGAGCTCGAATCCGAGTCCGAGTCATACGTCAGATCTTCGACTGGAGTCGGGTCCGGCTGGTACAGGTACGGACCCTGAGCGACTGGCGGTCTAAGCCATTCTTCAGACAAAGTTGCCCTCATCAGCGCCTTGCCAGGCTCCAGGTCCAGCACATTCACCAGCCACTCCTTTGCATCGCGCGATGACATGAGACCCACCGGTGTCATCACCACTCCACGCGACTCATACTCCTCCGGCTGCAGCTCACAGATATCCATCTCAGCAATATCTAGAAGCTGCTCGAGCCACGGGCGCTCCAGCGTGCACGTACGTGGCAGAACCGGACACAGACTATACAGCTCGCCCGTATTCATCAGCACAAACAGCGTCAACCGCACCCACCCACTGGCTCCGCTCCCCATGCACAGAGACACCGCTTGGCTGTCCGAATATCCGCTGTTGCCAGCAGCCGCGCTGCCCAGTGAAATAGTCTGCTCTGGCATAGACACGTCTGCCAACACATCAAACACCTTCACTACACCGCTGCTCAATAGCACCACCAAGTGTGAGTCCGACGACGACATCGGATGCCACAGCACATCAGCGACCCGTGCACGCGCCGCAACCACACCCTCACCAGCCTGCCGACCACGCCGACCAGCCGTCACGAGTGCGCTGACCGCCTTTGACGCACAGTTAACACACACTGCATCAAGCACACCACTAGATTTATCCCCACGCGATACCGAAAACGCTCTCTTCGCATCCGTCCGCACCGGCGAGTCACGGCTCGGCAACGTAACCACTGCCACCTCCCGTTGTCCAACCGCCGCCAGCAGCTTCCCGCTCTTATTGCACACCAGCCGCCGGATCTCAAACCCAAGCGCCTCGCCCAGCACTCGGTACCATGGCACATGCTGGACCGCCTCCAGTTGGCTCGTGGCTTTGGAATCCAGCTTCTCTCCGTCAATGCTGTTCTTCACGCCCAGATGCTTACTCTCAAACCCCACGTACGCGTCTTTGCATGCCTGGAGATTTATCCAGCGTATCTCGCCGCCTACTGCTACAAACAGGTCGGTGCCGCGGATCACCACCCGCTGCCTATTGCCGCTATCGCTTGTCTTTGGCTGTGGCTCCGCAGTGCCCAAGTCTGGCGGTGGAGTTGTGAACACAGGGTGCTGCGCCAACAGCTGTAGCCATTCGTCGACAACTATAGGTGTCAGAGTGTTTGAGCCTGTGTGCAGCCGTCGGGGAACTCGGCTCCAGCCGGCCATGCCAAATGCTCTAGGTGCCTTACCCATGGTATGAATTGTTCCTGTCGATTTGTGTTTGTGAAAGAGTGAAATGGAAATTTGAATTGAGACGTAAGGAGCAACAATTTTTGCTGCTGGAAATTCGGAGCTTGTTTGGCGTTGGCACTTTGATCAATTACTGCGCTAATCACAATTTCGCATCACTCTGGGCTGGGCTGGGCTGGGCTGGGAGTTGTGTGTAACTGCCCAATGACATTGCAATAACCTATATGTCATATCCCGTTCACTAGATGCACGGCTGACCGCTGGCCCACCACCACTGCTGTGTTGTTTAAATATTTCTTGATTAACCAAAAAATAAAAGTGCCCACGAGGCTTGCCTTGAATAGGCGTGTCCCAGAGATTTCACAAGATCGAACGCCTGTGGAATGAATGGCAGAGGCGGTGATGAAGAACAAGAGGCATCCGTTCTGCTCATCGCTGGTCTCACGGATCCTCTTCAGGATATACTCATTCACTTTCTCCACTGAATACCAATCGCAGGTTTCAGTTTTGGGGGGGTACTCTGGGCTCATAAATCCAACCGTTCCTTCCTTCACGTTGTCTTCTCCACAGCTGTCGAAATCAATCAACACGATATTCCTATTCTGACCCATGACGTTACATGGGTTGGTATTGCGGTGGATAATTCCCATAGAGCGTATATATCTTACGGCATCTTCCAGCTGCTCGATCACCTTCTGGTGATTGTCAGAGACAATATCTGCAAGTTGCTTCTTGCACTCGTCGAGAACGACCCCAATGACAAGGTTATCCTCGACCACGCAGCCATAGCATTTGTAAATGTGCAGATGTCCATTTCCCAGCTTCTCGTATGCCTCAATTTCGTTTCTTGTACGGTCATTCATTCCTTCATATATCTGAGTATACTGGTTCACTTGAGTCTTGACATCTCCTTGAGAGACACGCTGGCTACCTTATAGCCATTATAGTCAGGGCAGGATTTTGTGGCAGAACACTCACTGTGCGCCAACAATTAAACAAGCACAGCGCAACTCAAGCATAATGCATCGTCCTTAGTGACTTAACATGTGGCGCTTCTAGCCCAAATATTACAACCATGTTCTTCAGTCTCCGCTCAATTTCGCGCAGCTGACAGGAGACATCGCTTTTCCAGCAGCGATGTGCTAGTCCTCGGACGCCGCTCACTGGCAGACTAGTTCCACCGCCCATGCACTCTCGCCTGCGATATTCGAACGTCCAAGTACCTGGCCCAGTGTCCAGTCACATCTGAAAAGTACACTGATTTTCCGCTTGTATAGCCGCCCAAACTCGTGTTAGGAAAACCACACATGAATAATGAAAGAGAGTTGTAGGATAACGATAAAGAATGAGGAGAGAGTAAGCTCAGAGAGGAGAGAGGAAAGAGGGAAGGGGTAAGGAGGAGGAGAAAGCTGAAAGGTGCCAGCACGCATCTGTCAGAAAGTACCGAACAGTTGACGAGTCTATTTTATAAGCTCGGATTTTTGTACGTGCGATGGGTTCATACTACGCGGTACTAAGTTTATGCCGCGTAGAATTTTATTAGGGAAGGGGTGCGGTATAAAGTAAAATCGAAAGAAGGCATTTTAACGGCCGTGTGTAGTTCAGTGGGTTGCTCATTAAGCCCGCAAACCCTTGTAGGCGCCTTTGAGTATTCTCAGGCGCTGGCGGCATGGATTTGACTCCAGGAGTGAGCAAGCGAAAAATACACCTATTGCGTGTGGCGCAGGGGGTCTAAATCAGCAGCAACTCAGCGTGGCGCAGCAGCAACTCAGCCTAGGAGCAGCTCCCATCAGCGAGAAAACTACAAAAACGCATAGGATTAAGATATTACACTAGTGTTATTATCACCATGTAGCAGAGCAAGTCATGGCAAAGCATACTGAACTACGCATCCCCTTTTTTACAGACCAAGCATGAAACTATCTTTTTATCGTGGATGTTTGCAAATAGATGTGAATATATACCTTTAGGAAAATACCATGTGCGTTGTGACACTTATATGGCGCACAACTCCGACACACTCCATTATCACTAGAGTCACAAGTTTTACCTTTACATTTCATCGTGATCTCAAACTACATCCAGTCTAACTTTGTTTCTGTATTTTCGGATACATACAAACGAACTCATAAACTGTATACTCAGCTCTCCTAGTGTCACCTTTTGAGAAGGGTTGATTAGGAAATGCTTCTCTAGCACGGCATGGGTTGAGGCTGCGTTCGTTGATGGGGTGTCGCCAGACTGACCGGTTGCATTAGCTGCTTCTTGGTAGAAAGAGGTGTCAGAGGTCATGGTGGAAGGTGGGCGTAGCATGGAATGTGTCTGGAGAGTGGGTTAGTGAATTTATGTCTCCAGCGTCTTTGAGGGTTGTCGGCTAGGCGGAATATACCTGCTCGTGCCGCTAGCATTCACGGTAGTGACTGGTTGGATGCCGTAAAAGTATATAATATAAATAAACTCCACGAAGCCATCTCCGCTTTGGTCAAAAGTGATACCGAAAGGTCTCCCTGACTCCTTGGCCGCCATCCCGGTTCCTGCGTTATTGTATGCCGCCATCCAGTTCTGCTAGCGACAGCAAATTCGGGACGGTGCCGTCGTTTTTAGTTCCGTGGAACTCGCCGACATTCCCCAAGCACACCCTAAGCTAAAACTAGCCGAAGCCCGAGTGGCTGAATCCTTCCATGGACCACCGGAACAAGATCTTCGTCGATGTCACTATAACGGTGCATGAAGAGATCCGCCAGATGCCCCAGACAAGTCGCTAAACCATCCATTCAGCTAGTTCTTACCACCTTGCTAATTGTTAAACTGCGACTCTATTATTATATTAAAGTCGTTACATACTGACGTAAAGAAAAATCAGAGAAAGAGATGTTCGACCTGGCTAAATATGTGTACCATCATGAAGAATGCAGCTGGGTACGTTTCTATGGATTGCAGATTTGGTGATAAACAATATCCCGTTCGCAGCGACGATACCTTAGGGACAGTATGGCATGTGCAGTCTCAACAAGCAGCTTGCATGTACACTGGCTTAGAAAGTGAGTACATATTGCAAGGATGTAGAGTATACCTCCTTGCAATATGTACTCAATTTCTGTGAACTCACTTTTTCCACGAACCCGTATTCTCTAGCAACAACTCATTCCTGGTGAGTAATCTACATAGTTTTATGTGCCATATACTACTATTTCGTAACTCTTTCATAGAAGCGAGGAGAAAGTGTGTGTTGTATGTAGATATTTTGTAATTGACTAAACTGTGTGCCCTTGAGGGTCGCCTTTTCAGGACGAGTCACAGAGATACCGCAACATCTAAACCCTATGAAGTTCAATAGCGGGATCCGCACGTCCCTTTGCTGGGATTAAGTTTTGTATGCATATGGCGTATCGTCGTATTTGAACTGTTTATTCGAATTGAAGAACATAAATATAAAAAACTATAGTCCATATCTTGGAAGAAGGAAACAAGATTTGAGAAATAAAGAAAAACGCGTTAAGAAGATAGAATTTTGGAAAGGAGTTTTGGAAAGGGTGAAGGGGCGAGAAGAGGAAAGGGCAATTTTTTTTGGTCGGTAAGAGGAGGAAGGGAAAGGAAAGAGAGAAGATAGTGATAGAGGAGGGAAGGGAGAGGTTAGTCGGAGGGTTCGGGAGGGAAGGGAGAGGGGAGCGTGCTTGTCTTCTGAGCAGAGGGTGGGTGGGGTAAGAGGGTGAGATACGCTTGGGAGCGACTAAAGTACACGACGTCTATCATAGGGCAAAGGAGATGTGGAAAATGTGAAAGAAATTGAAGAGTAATGGAAAAGAGTAAAAACATCGAATGTGCAAGAGAAGGGGGAGGAGGAGGGAGATATGCCGGCGATGCAATGTATGCGATGTGGTGCGAGTGGTCCGTGATGAAATAATAGGCGGTATGTGGAACGCGAGATGTCGGTGAGAGAGAACGAGCTAGAAAGAGGCGAGGGCGATGTGGAAAGTATGTGATATGTGTGGTTGTGCGTGTGTGCGTGGGGTCAAATACAGAAAAGCAGGGAAAGGAGGGCGGGAGGAACGATTCGCAGCGAGGGGAGACATTGCTGCAACATCCTCCGGGTCTCCTTTTCTCTCAATAGTCGGGTCTCTCAACCACCAAGACAGAGCTCGGTAAATAGCGCCGAAATAGAAAATGAACTTGCCCAAAGAAAAGAGTGAGGTGAAAATGACCATGCCGCATTAAAGCGTGGTAGCCTCGGGGTCAACCGCGCACAAAGCAGCGGGATCGATCGTGTTGGTCTTGGACGGGCACTGCCAGCCAGCCAAGTCCTGACCCAGAACGCTCATCAGGGAAGTCGGGTCGCGCATCATCTCATCGTACAGCGCCAAGAAGTTCTGGTTTCCGTGACCGTCGACGTGCGGGCCAATAGCTCCGCTAGCACCGACCGAGGAGCCGGGCATGTGCACCAGAGCCTCGGGAGCAGCAGAAGCAGTCATCGGGGTGGTGGCCGGCGGCGCAGAGATGCCAGCAAACATGGCCCAGTCGACAGGCGATCCAGTGACGCTGTTGTCGGCACCCATGCCCATCGTCGCATGTCCATTGTTAGCGTGGTTGCTGCCGTTGTCGTTGCCCATCATCGGCAGGCCAAGCTCGACCTGCTGCTGCCGCATGTTGGCCAGCGCCTGGTGCATGCTCTCGGGACCGTGCCACGAGATACGCGACTGCATGTGGGCGCGGCGGGCGCCATAGAGCGACTCACCGCCCTGCTCAGCGAACAGACCAGCGTTGTCGATGGTGACCATGTCGTTACTGTTAAAGGCGGGCATCATTGGCTGGATGTACGGGCCAGAAGACACTGCGGCGGCGGCGGCAGCCATGGTGGCCGGGACCGACGCCAGATCCATGCCAGACACGGGCATCGAGCACTGGGGGGCTTGCATATGGAAGCTGAACGGCGTGGTGTTGCCGCTGTTGAATGCCGAGCTGACGCTGACAGCAGACATCGGCGTGGCACAAGCAACGCCCGGCGATGCCATGTACGGCGACGACAGCGTGGCAAATCCCCCCTGAGCGTGCGCAAACCCATGGTGGTGCTGGGGCAGACCAGTCATGCCTGCCACATTCGTCAAGGTCGGCGGGACGTTGGCAATCTGCAACGCGCTGTGGATGGCACCTGCGGGTCCACCAGCAACAGATGAGGGAAGACCCCCCAACCGACTATGCGAGCTGGAAACACGCATCTTCTTGATCGGGCTACCACCACCAACCGGAATGCTTTGGGCAGGTGACACAGGAGTGCCAACTGGTCCCATCGTACCAACGGCGGCGGCAGCAGCGGCGGCAGCAGCAGCAGCAGATCCAGCAACAGCCGCAGCAGCAGCACCATTCATGGTGTGGTTGCGGCCAAGCTGCTTGTGCTCCTTTGGTGGCACGCTGTGCGAGCGCTTCAGGTTTCCAGAAGCCGCGGATGATTTCTGGACCTTGCCGGACCGTACGGTCTTCTTGTCAGTCGCAGACCGTCTCAGTGTTGTGGGGTGTCCTGCGCTAAGCTCTCCGATCGCTGCCTTCCCTGTCTTTCTCCGGCCATTCGATGTAGTAGTTTCGTCATCATTCATAATCACGTCGTCAGTCGACTCGTTGCTCTCCTCTGTGATGCCGGTGATCGAGCCATTCATGGCAGCAGCGGCGGCGGCAGCAGCGGCAGCAGCGGCCAGCGCAGCGCGTCCAGAGCGCGTGCGGTTAGGCTTGAAGTGCCCTCCCGACAGGCAGGCTTCGTAGCCGGGCGTGAACGTCCAGAAGGAGCCCTTGCCGGGGTGCGACTCGTCGCGCTTGACCTTCATGAAGCCCTTGTTGAGCGAGAGGTTGTGGCGAATAGAGTTCTACATGCAAAAGGGGGAGTGATATACATTTAGCCCACATGCACGCCGGTATATATATAGAACATGCCCTAATTTGCCCACATGTGCGGTGACGCAAGCAGGAAGGGGGCACGGGTAGCGAATAGTACGGGCAAAAAGGCGTGCTGATAATTGCCGGTGGTCAATCAGGAGCATCCCCTCTGCAAATGCCGCTCGCTCGCTATTTCCTCTTGGCACCCATCATGAGGGCGCAGCAGGAAGAGAGAAAAATCCAAGCGAGAAGGTGGGATGGGGGCGGGATTTCATGTGTGCCATGCATCGCTGACAACCTCGTACCCCATCACCCTTCCAGCCTCACAATCGCCTTCATGTTCGCATGCGCCAGGAATAAAAAATATCCCTCCCATGAGCTGGCCAAAACGACGAGGGAAAATTTTTTCCACAATAGGAAGGCAGGCGACTTGCGCGAAGCCAGCGCCAATCGTGGACAGCGGGAAAAGAGCGAGCCAGGATTGGATGGCTGGGGGGATGCGCCTGCCTTCGGTTTGGGCCAGCTTGGGGTGCTCTGCTGCATGCCATCTTTTTTGCACTCTTTGCAAAGTGTGAAGGGAGGAGGATTTGCAAGAGGGAAGGCGAGAGAAAAGGAACTGTCGGCACCAAAGAGATATGCTCTTTTGAACCACCAAAAAATGACGACGCAAAGTGCGAGCGGGACATGGATAAAAAACTTACCTGCCAGTTCTGACGCGACCGGTAGTAGGGAAAGTGCTCCTGAATCCACTCGTAGATTCCATTAAGAGTCCGACGCTGCATCGGCGCGCCCTTCAGCGACTGGGCGATGAGTGACGCGTATGAAAAGTCGGGCTTCTCGGCGCTCGGCGTGGTGCTGGCTGGGGTAGCACCAGAGGCTGTAGCAGCAGTTGCCGACTCAGTAGCCTGCGCAGTAGCCGGCGCAGCCGACATAGCCGCATCAGCCGTAGTCTGCTGCTGCTGGCTCACCGGCCCGCTCGAGCTGACCGGGGTAGCGGACTGCGGTGTCTGGTATCCTGTGGCAATAGACATGCCGGCGAAATCCATGGTCGTCGGCGAGAACGAGCGCGTCTGGTACATGTTCGTCAGATAGCCAAGGGGTCCCGCAACGACGGCGTTGGCCACGTCCATGGTGTTTTGTGTGACAGAGGCATCCAGCTGGGCAGGCGCCAATCCAAATGTGGTCATCGGCGGAGTAGCCATCTGGATGTCGTTGGTGCCACCGCCAATGACGGGCATAAACGCCTGCTGCCGCTGCTGATGCTGCTGAGCGAGAAGCACCGGCGACTGATGTTGCGAGTGGTTAGGGGTGTTGTACTCTGTGTTCATGTTGAAAGGGGTGTGATAGAGGTCGTGGGTATGTGATGCCAAGGTGTGGTTGGAAATAGGATGTGTGAAGGGAAAAGGAAGGGGAAGGTAGAGAGAAGCGGGATAGAGGTGGGAGGGAAATAGAGTGGTTCGGAAAAATGCTGAAAAACGTTAACGGATGAAAAGGGAAGAGAGATGGCTTAAATCCAAAGTATCGGCGTCAACTGGCTGCGAATGGGTGTCTGCAGGCGAGTTAACGTGATGAAGGAACTGATTTCTTCGGTCTGGGATTTAAATGGCTCCAGAAGGCTATTTGAGGATGAGGAGGGAAAGGTCGGATATAGTAGGAGGGATAAGGGGTGGTTTTGTTTGCGAGCGTGAAAATGTAAAGTTCTTCGTAAAGGTTTTTTGGCGGTCTGTTTATTTGCTCTGCGCGAAGAGGGGAGTTGGGTGGTGGGATATGGAGGATATTCTCTAGCTAGATTGGGCGAAACGGGGGAGGTATTGGGCGAAAAGGTTAAGGAAAGGGGGAGAGTAAGGGAGGGGAGTTTATCGGAATATGAGGAAGGGGAGAGGGGGGAGGGGAGATAGCTAAGAGAGTGTAAAGTGCAGAGACGAGAGCCAAAAAAGTGTCGAAAATGAAATGGATAAGAGATGAGAAGAGAAGAAGAGCACTCGAATAGAAATAAAAACGATGTCCATTTTGAAGTTTGGGGGGTGCAGCCAGGCTCGGCTAAGAAAATTTTCGATGGGCTAGCAGCGTCTGCATGTGGCGGTGAGGTGCAACTTTTTCTTTCTTTCGTCGCACTCTGTGGTGCTACTAGTCAATTGGCGAAACGAGTGGCGCCCCTCTACGACCCAGCCCTCCTCCAGCCGTCCCCCGCCCCGTCGGCGAAGCAGCGAGGGCAAAGGCGAGCGGCGGATCTGGCACCAGGCAACGCTGGCACCAGGCAGCAAGAAGATCACGCTAGCTGGGGAGACGAGAGGTTACCGAGATACACAGAATCCACAGGTGGCCAGTGAGTAATCGCTCTGGTATGCCCCTTTTTGGTCCCAGCAGACACTGACTAGCCCAATGGCATTACCGAGCGGCTATATTACAGAATTTCACTCGGCCTTCCGCTCCATTCATGCACCGCTGATGCTAGTTCTGGTGCTGATGCTAGTTCTGGTGCTGATGCTAGTTCTGGTGCTGGTGCTGGTGCTAGGTGCTCGTGGTTGGGATCATTCGCCAGGATGGCTCAATACCCCTCCGATCCAAAGGCAGAACTCGCAAGGAAATAAAGAGACGGCGCCACCACTTGCCCGCCCCACCTTATGCTCCAGAGCCATTATGCTGCGTCAGTTGCGTTTCCCTCGCCGGCCATTTGGACCAAATTATCGGTGGTTTCCTGCTCGTTTCCGGTTTGCCCTCAATGGTCCTCCCGCCCTGTTCCCATGACTGCCAGTCCCGCCGAGTCCACGCCTCCTCCTTCTTTCCTTGTTACATTTTGCGCCTGCCAGTGATGCGGGCTGCATGATAAAATACATATGCCTAAGCAAATTGCCGGGCCGACTTCTAGATGCCCCCGATATCTGCCGGCCAGACGCAGGCTGGCAAAAACAGCACCGCCGCCCTTCAACTCAAATAAAAAGGTTTAGCCCCTCTGCATGAGAGCTGGCTCCATGGACCCACTGATTGGCCTGAATGCGGGACGTCTCGGCTGATCAGACCACCATAAAAATGCTGCCAGGCGAGAGCTCCTGCAAGCTCTGACTTCTCGGATCTACCCTCAGTTCCCTTTCTTGTCGCGACGTATGAGCTCTTGCACGACGGGATATGCGATCGCCGGTCATTTCAGCTCTTTGTCAATGCCAGCGCGAAGATCAGGAGCAGCAATGTGCTCCACCTGCTCTTGCGCATCTGCCCACTTCCCAAGCCCATGCGTGGACTGGATGCGCTCCGCCAGGCAATCGGCGCCTAGGCGCTGGCAATTCTCCATCAGGTTTTCACCAAGCCGGCACGTACACTAGGCGGATCCTGCTCCTCTCCCTGCCCGCCTCTCTGTGCACAAAGCACAGCCAAAAAGTCTTTTGAGCCCACTTGCATCCGACCCAGGCTCTGCCATGCATTTGAGCAGCTCCTGTGTGCAATAGCCCAGCACAGGAAATAAGGAGATGTGCTGCTCTGTCACATCATTGCCTTGCAGCTGTCCAAAAACGATCAGCAAGCAGTAATGCCAGTGCCGAAGTTGGGACCATTACTGCCTCCCCCACCGTGCTTGACCAGCTGCGGTCCAAGCAAGCTTCCCGCAATCTGCGTGGGGTAGAATGACTTGCCGATGTTGTCCTCACCGTGCGTGCGGTGACGCTACGCATGGCCAGGTTACTGCCCCTCCTATTCCTGCTATTCGGTGGCACTATGCCATCCCCTCTTGTTCACGTACACGTAGCAAGTACAGCGCCGTTAAAAAAAA
>JANBPW010000003.1:0-62071 GCA_027575855.1 Linderina macrospora | reverse complement strand
GAAAAATAAGGATCATTCGGTTTTATAATATAATCAGCTTGTTTATAGTCTATATTTAAAGAAAAACAAGCTTTTTTAAACCCTGGTACTTTAATACGAATTAACCCGTTGATTTTATTTATTATAAAACTCATTTCTTTTTTTGTTGATACTATATACATAGAATAAGGTTTATTTTTATCAGATTTTATTCTACCATGATGTAAATAATTTTGAATTCTATTTAATATTCTTATATCTCTGTTATGCAGTTTTATTCTTATAGATTTTAAAGTTAATTTACCGTCAGGATCTTTCCTGATATCAAAATTTCCATCTCCATCTATAATACCTGCTAACCAATTATAAAATTTTGAATCTTCTTCTTTAAAATTAGATAATTGACGTATAGTCTCTGAGGATTCTTTACAGTTTCCGGCTGATTGTATATTTGAGCTGCCATCTAAAATGGCGGCTACACTTTTATTATTATTTTCACTATTTAATAGAAGATTAAAGCTTCCACTTTCAGATACTGGGGGTATCTTCATTTTTATTTTAAATAGTAAATAATAAAATAATATAGTTTCCAGCATATAGTCAATTTCCGTATTATAGTCACCTATAACCGGGCCCATTTGAGCAACAACGAAGTATGTATCATGAAGAGAAGTATCAATAGAAGCATTCGCAAGAACAATTCCTGTGAATCCACCTATTGAAAATAAAGCTAAGAATCCCATACAGAATAACATAGGTGTATATAATCTAATAGATCCACCATACATTGTACTTAACCATGAGAATACTTTTATACCTGTTGGTAAACCAATCATCATAGATGCAGCACTAAAATAAGCTCTTGTATCCACATCTAATCCTACAGTATACATGTGATGCAAAATATGAAAATTAATAATTTATTAATTTTCATCTATACTCTCGTATAGGATTGGACTATATCTTAATCTTTTTATTTTAATATATAAATTATCTAGGAGAAGAAGAACCTATTTTATGAGTTAAACTATTATTAATATTAATTATTTTTTTTATTTCTCTGATTTTAGACAATCCTTTATGAGTTAAATGTTCTTTGTTTACAATCATATTATAAACTTTTAACCAATTCATAAATGAATCTAATTTTTTAGTTTTAAGAGAATAAATATTAAAATAATGAATTAAAGGTTGTAAACCTTTGACAGAATTTATATTATAACGAAAAACATTATTTGTTCCTGATCGTAAATTAACTCTACCAAAACCAAAAGAATCACGTATATAATTTAAAACTATATCTTCATTTTTTTGGTCTAAGCAAAATCTAGGAATAACTCTATAACCAGTAACGGAAGCGTTGCCAGAGGCAACCTTCAGATTAAAACAACCTTCAGCATCAGTAAATCCTGAAATCCAAGAATCTTTTAAAGTAGGAATCACTAATTGATCCCTAAATATGATAAGATCTTGTTCATTTAAAATTTTTAAATTAAAATATTCAATCCAGGATTTAAGTTGAAGTAATCTATGTTTTAAAACCAAATTACCATTAAATAAATGTATTAATATTAGAATACTTTTTTTATCATCAACTATAAATCGATGAAATTCATTTCCATTTTTAGAAGATTTAAAAGATTTTACTTGACCAAATCCTAAATTATTTTTTATTTCATCTAAAATTTTTTTTTCTTTTTGAGTTATAACTAATCGTAATCTATCATTAAAAGTTAAAATAGCTCCATCTCCTTCTACAAAACCTATAAACCATTCTAACCAATTAGAATCTATTTTTGTATCTCCAAGTTTAACTTTTAGAACGTAATAAAATTTATCAAAATTAAAAGATTTTTTGCATATAGTCTCTGAGGTACTCGTTGAGTATAATTTATATACATTCAAATGACGATTACCTGCTGATTGAGTGTAATTATTAAAATAAATAGGATTTTTACTATACAAAGTACCTATTAGCATTAAACTGTCCCAGCATACAGCAAAATTTTGACCGAATATCTCTCGATATTCCGGAGCCATCACAAATTGACTCCAAACAATAAATCCTAATACACCAATTGACATTATCGCATAAACCATACCTAAATACAATTTTTTTGACTAAAATCAGTACCACTTATAGTGGTAAATTGGACCATCTCTTTATTAGTTGTTTATAAAACCTCCCCTAAAGATTCTTTAGGGGGGGACAAATAATTATTTTTCATATTTCTCCCATTTTATTAAAAAATATTTCCATGCTTTACCTAAAACTGAATTTTCTGTAGCTCGATGAGCTTTTAAAGATCGTAATTCATAATATTTAGGTATTAGTTTTATTCTAGCATGTTTAGCGGATTTTAAAGGATTTAATGAAAAATAATTTAATAAATTATGTACTTCTTCTTTTCTATAAACAATCCATTTAAATGCTTCAGCTGATTTTAAAACATAAATTTTACCACCATATAATTCAATTAAAGGGTCCAATAATAATTTATTCTTTTGAGAAGCAGTTATAAATAATTGATCAGATTTTAAATTTAAATAAATAGAACCATCACTATCTATAAATCCTGATAACCAACCATCATTATATTTTAATTTATTAGGTTGTATTAAATTTATATTATATTTATGACAAATTTTATTTAATTGATGTAATCTTACAGGATTCCTAATTAAACCGTTTACGGCTTGAATTATTTTTAATATTCCCTCTTTATGATGTAATCTATATCTTAAATGATTAGCTCCTGCTCTTAATTTTATTGCTCCTCCAAATTTATCTTTTATTTGATATAAACAATTTTTATCCCGTAATTCCATTACTATTTCTAGAGAAGCATAACCTTTTTTAGATAGTTGAAAACATCCATCACCATCAATTAAACCAGCTAACCATTCATTAAATGAATTTGAATTTGAAGAAGAAGAATAATTTTTATTTTTTTGCATAATGTTTTTTACTAATAACAAGCGTATGGCCTCTGAAATTCCTACTTGTATGCTTAACCAACAGTTAATTACTGTCGATTGGACGGATAAATATCTATAGATATTTATCGGTCGTACTTTGGTTATTTGCGGGTTATAAGAAATAATCAATTTTTTTACTTCCAGAATTTGTTTACAAATTACTGGTTTAATATTAATTAATATACAGGCGCTAGAAATAATATTTAATATTAATATTTTTAAATAAAATAAACGACTTATTTGTATAGTAATTGAATTATTAACTCTTATTTTCCTGCATATAGCTTGTTGCGGTGGACATACTATGTCCACGGGGCCATTTTGACCAAAGATAGGTTTATTAGAAAATGTTGAAATAATTTGACTAACTATACCAAATCCTGGTATAATAATAATATAAACCTCAGGATGACCAAAGAACCCATTTCTTTACCTTAAATTTTTAACCTTGAATAAAAGGCAGTATTGGTACCGAAGGTACGGATACGTACTTTATTTATATACTATTTGCACATAATAAAGCAAGAAATCGACTGTACATTAAGCACTTTTTATCTGCATGCTTAAAAAAGCATATATATAATATTTAAGAGATAAATTGTACCCACCAGTGACCCAGTCTGTAACGATCTTCTTTTGAAAACCGACGGTCTGGCTTAGGAAGCTTTAACCGTTTTCACTAGCATTGCCAGGATCAATTATTATAACTAATCCCCATTTCCTTGTCATAAAATGCGATATAAATTAATATCGGACTAGAATATGGTACATCAGCCTAATTACAGGCTTAATGTTCACTGTTTCAGGTCTGGAAAAAAAATTTATTTATTAAAACAACATTTGCCTTCACAGTTTCATAATTTTTCATTAAACCATAACCTGTATTCCTATTTTTTTACATTATTTACTTTTTCGCTTAATTGAATTAATTTTTTTAGCTAGTTCTATTAAATTCTTTCTTAATTCTAAATTAAGATGTTCTTTTTTACTTATTGATAAATGTATTTCTTTCCATAATTTTAAACTTAAAGTTTTTTTAGTTTTTAATGGAAAATTATCAAAATAATCATAAATATTATAACAATTTTTTTCACCAGATAAAATGTAAGAATAATTAGATTTTTGAGAATGTGCTTCTAATCTACCTGCTTTAAATAATAATATTAAATGACTTAAAATTGGTAAATTAGCATCTCCTTTTTGAGAAATTATATATCTTAATCTGAATGCGTTTGAATTAGATAAAAAAGATACAGTAAAACAACCTTCAGCATCAGTAAAACCAGATAACCAACTATCGGTTAAACTAGGTAAAATTTCAGATGAGATAAAACTTATAGATTTAATATTTTTGATTTTACCTTTATTTATTTTCTGGTTAAAATTTTCTAGAAACTGTTTGAATATTTTCTTTCTAGTTGGTAATACTAAATTTCCATTAAATAATAAAATTAATAAATGTAAATTAGCTAAATCTTGAACAATAAATCGTGAAGTTCTTTTCCCTTGTTTTATAACTTTACCTAAACCTAGTTCTTCTTGAATAAGATATAAAATATTTATATCTTCTGTTGATTGAGTTACTACAAATTGCATATCATTATTTCTTTTTGATATAACAAAAGAGCCATCTCCTTCTACAAAACCTATAAACCAAATTAAGAATTTAGAAGAAGGAATTTTATTATCACCATATTTTTTTTTATAATGAAAATAAAATGGTTCAAAGTTAAAACTAGTTAAAAATTCTGTTTTACCAATTAAAAATATTGAAGATAAATAAATAATGTTGGGTCTATAGAATAAATGTTGGTATAATATAGGGTCACCACCCCCAGCTGGATCAAAGAATGAACTATTAAAGTTTCTATCAGTAAGTAACATTGTAATACCCGTTTTATATAAATTTTATTTACTGGACTAGGTCCCATGACAACCCCGGTAATTTATATATAAATTACCCGGTGTCTCAAAAATTAATAAATCGATATTATCGATTTAAGATTTAAGGTAAATAAGCCATCGCTTTCGCGATGGGTTGGACTATATCTTATTAATCTAAGTTATAAAAATTTTGTAAATGATCCCAATTAAAAACAGTTCTTTTATCATTCATATTAGATTTAATCAAAATTATATTATCAATATTTTCTTTATGTTTAAATTTACCTGATTTAAAAAAGTTTAAAACTTTTATCCAATCTTTATAATCTAAATATTTACTACCAAATAAAGGAAATGTATTTAAATAATTTTCTAAAACTAAATTTCCTTTTAAACTTGTTGTTCTTATTCTATATTCAGGTTTAGGTCTATCAATCCTAATAGTCTTAACTGAAGAAAGTAAAAAATTACCTAAATTTTCTAAAAATTCTAAATTACTTCTATTATTGTGATCCTTTTGTCTTTGACTTAATTCAAATTTGCATTCAACTCGTGGATATTTAGAATTTATAGTAGTTCTTACTGAAAAATGACCATCGGCATCTATAAACCCAGCTAACCAAGCATTACTATTTAATTCAGAATTATCTAGAGGTTTTTTAGGAACATGAATTTCCTTAAACCGTAGATTAAGCCAATCAATTAATCTATATAAAGCATAAATTTTAGGAGTTCTCATATTACCATTAATTAATGAAGTTACTTTAAATAATCCTTCATGACTATTTATGCTTAATATATAAGCATTTACCCCTTTTTTTCTATTAATTGACCCATTTTTTAATTCTTTTTGAATAATTAATGCTAATGGTAAATCTTTTAAATGAAAGGTAATTTGTATACAAGGATAATTTAATACACCTTTTACAGATCTTTCAGTTTTTGGAACTACAATTGTTCCATCTCCTTCAATTAAACCAGCTAAATAAGAACTAATTTTTAAATCAGATAAATCTTTATAAATTATATTCTTGTTTGTTTTTCTTTGAGTTAAAGGTAAAATTTTACAACAGATTAATTCCAGCGTATAGTCTCTGAAGATCCCCACTGGACTTAAGTCCAGTGGATTTCCTGCTGATTGTGCCAAATTAAAATTATTTAACTGTGGCAGTTCCCAGAATATAGCTGAATTTAAAGCCGGCAGTATAAATTTACCGGCAAGCACAGGTAATGAGAATACTAATAAGAATGAAGCAATAAATATTGACCATACAAATAAAGGTAATTTATGCCATCCTAAACCAGGACTTCTCATATTTATTATTGTAGTAATAAAGTTTATAGCACCTAATGTACTAGATACACCTGATAAATGTAAACTAAATATAGCTAAGTCTACTGATCCACCTGAATGTGATTGTATACTTGATAATGGAGGATAACATAAAAATATATTTTCTGACACTCTCATGTCAGTTTGGACTATCCCTTCATTTTCTTTACTAATAACAAGACTTTTTATTTTATTTTAAAATTCTTATCTAATCGAATAGATCTAATATTTCGCATAAGGTTTCGAATTTTAGTCATTGATTCAAAATCTTTTTTTTTATTAAAAGATCGTGCCCAAATACGATATTCTAGTGCTTTCATACCTTTCATAGTCTTAAAATAATAATCTACAATATTTTTTATTGCTGTCATATTAGTGGATACGACGGTTAAATAAGTTTTTTTCTGTATTACTTTTAATCCTAGAATTAATGCTATAGCTTCTAGAACAATTCGATCAAGCTTTTGTGTAATTTCAAATGCATGAACTAATCGTGTTGGTCCTTTTTTTACAATATAGAAACTACCTTCTGCTTCTGAAAATCCTATTAGCCATGATTTAGTCATTACTTTCATAGCATCATTAATATTAGAAACAGTATAGTTAATAACTAACCAAGCAGGACTAATATAGTTCTCTGGTAGTGATTGAGATTTTAGATTAGAGATAAGATAATCTTTTTCCTCCTTGGATAGATTAGAATTATTCATAATTATAATTGCTTGTTTAAATAAATTATAACTAAAATATTTACTAGTAAGTAGTGGATACTTCTCAAAAACAGGTAGAATATATTTTATAATATGCTGAATACTACGAACTCGGTACTCAGCTGTATTATCTTTAGAATTAGGTACTGATACTGAACCTACACCTAACATAGATTTTATATAATAAAGAGCACGTAAATTATAATTACTTTGTCCAATCTTGAATGTAAAAGTCCATACACCTTTTTTAGATTTAGCAAAATAAAAACAACCGTCTCCATCTGTAAAACCTACAAGCCATTCATAAAATTTTGTGCTATTTTTAAGAGTATCACTAGAAAATGCACTACGTTTAGTCTCTGATGGGTTTTTAAAGATTTTTTTTTTCTTACCAATTTCACTAAGTAAAATACAAGAGAAATTTTTAATTTCTGGTAGAATACTTTTAATAGTGTTTGTAATAATTATAATAATTATTTTTAAAACCCAAGCGGATTGTCCCCAAGTTAATGACATTCTTACTATGTTTAATATTCTAAAACATGTATTCATTTCCGAGTAGAGGAGTTTCCCGCATCGAGTAGTGTTTAATTGATTACGTTGTCTCACAAACAGACTAGTAATCACGGACTGCTTATCCTTTACAGTCCAGCCGGTTCCTGCTCCATTCTCAACAAATGCTGATGATAATAATAAGATTAATGAAGGTGGTAGTAACCAGAATGAGATATTATTTAATCTCGGGAAAGCCATCAAACTTTATTTACTGATAAATTTTTTACCTTTTTTATCAGTGGTACTATATATTGGTACCGGGTTATTTTATCCCCAAGTTCCGACTGTACATTAAACTGCATAACTGCAATCCAAGAGTGACCCAGTCTGTAGCAATAAATATTCTTTATTGACGGTCTAGAGCCAGGTAGCTTTTGACCGTTTTCACTCTTATAGCCATAATTTTTTATATGACTATATTTAAGTATTACTAATTTTTTAGATTAACTTTAATATTTACGACAAATTTTTTATCGACTGCACCGATCATTACTGGTACTAAGTAGTTCATTTATCCCTTGACTTTCATCAAGGGCTGGACTATCTCTTTACCCTTAAAAATTTTTAAGGGTAGATTACGTATAGTCTCTGAAGATCCTACAGACAAAATATATGTCCTTTGTTTCTGGCGGATTGTCTATTTTTCAAATTAAAATAATTTTTCTATATTTCTAATTTTTATTCTTATATACAGGTATATTATATAAACCTTTTTATAAAGTAATATAGAAATCTTTAAGATTTTCCCGCAAATAGTAATCTACCAACAATATTTTTCAATACTGTGGGGCAACTATTTAATATAATAATTATTATAAATTTTTTAAATGATCCCAATTAAATTCTGTTCTTTTATTATTCATTTTAGATTTTATTTTTATACATAAATCCCGACCTTCTGGAGTTAAATGCTTATCACTCAATAACAATTCATAAACTTTACACCAATCTTTATAATCTAAATATCGTGAAGAAAATAAAGGATTTCTATCAAAATATTCCTTTATTAATTTATGACTATCTAATTTATATGATATAACCATAAAACTTTGATAAGTTTTGTTATTTATTAATCTAGTCCTACTATATAAATTTACTCCTAAAAAAGTTGAAATTTTTGACAAAATATTAAAATAGGATATACCTCCTAATTCATTAGATACATCTCTATGATAAGTTTGTCTAATTTCTAATCTATAAAAAGATTGAATTCTTATATTTTTACTATTTTTTCTAGTCGTAATATTTATATTAAAATTTCCATCAGCATCAGTAAAACCAGATAACCAAGCATTTGATTTTATATTACTTAAATCCAAACCTTTTAAAGGTATTCCTATATTTTTTTTATTATTAACCCAAGTTATTAATCTATGAAGAGCTTCAATTTTAGGAGTTCTCATATAACCATTTATTAGATTAATAATTTTTATTATTCCTTCTATATCTTGTATAGCCCATAATATATATCCTCTACCTTTAGGTTTTTGAATTCTACCACATTTAATAATAGATTGTAAATGTTCAGCTAAAGGTAAATCTTTTAAATTAAACACAATTATTATCTGTGGTGCATATCCTTTTTTTGAAGGAGTAACTATTGTTCCATCTCCTTCAATTAAACCAGCTAAATAAGAGGATAAAGAATTTTCAGATTTAATTATATCTTTTAATGTATTTTGTTGAGTTGTAAAATATTTTTTAAAACATTGAGATAATTTATAATAATTATTATATTTTAAATTACCAAATCCACCGATAAGTCCAGGCATAATCATAAAGAAAATCATGATAAAAGCATGAGCAGTAACAATAACGTTAAAAAGTTGATGGTCACCACCTAAAACTTGTACACCAGTACCCATTAATTCTAATCTTATTAAAAAAGATAAGATAGTACCAATTAAACCTCCAAAAATTGAAAATATTAAATATAAAGTACCAATATCTTTAGCATTAGTTGAATATAACCACCGATTTATCATCGAACGGATAAAACAAAATTTATAAAATTTATCTTATACAAAAATAAATATAAGATAAATTTTATAAATTAATTTACTTTATAAAGTAAATTAATTTATAATTTATATATTAAAATTTACCTTTTAAAAAATTTTTTATTTTATACTTATATTATTTTACTTTAATTAATAAAATTCTAAAATTAAAAAATAAGTATCTTAATTTTATTAAAAATTTTTATAGTTTTTTATATTTTATGTATATTTATAATAAATTAATGTAAACGATAGATATATTATAACTCTAGTTATAATATATTATAAAAAGAGAAATTAGAATAAAAAAAATTAACTTAAAAAAATTATAATAACAGTGTGATAAAATAATAAAAGCTGTCACACTGTAATAAATTTATACATAATTTAACAAGTAAAAAAAAAAATAAAATTTTAGTAATAGGTATATTATTAACATTATTAATAATCGGTGGTAAACTTTTACCACCGATATATATAAACAGAATTTTAGTATTATTATTAGGATATTCATTAATAAATACGATAATATTAATAGAAATAACAGATATAAATAGTATAGTAGGAAATATATCAATTTATGGAAATTTATATGAAATTTCTCGATTAGGATTATATTTAAAAATATTAGTATATTTTGCTGCAATAATAATAAATTTATTAGGTGAAATAGTTAATATAAAAGGAAATATATTAAAATCAGCTGAATATAATATATTGACATTTTTAAGTATATTAGGAATGATAACATTAATAGAATCAACAGATTTAATATCTATATTTTTATCAATAGAATTAACAAGTTTTCCATTATATATAATTTCATCATTATATAATAAAAATGCTGGTAATTTAGGAATAAATAAAGATAGTCAATCTGGTATAAAAGCAGGTTTAAAATATTTATTATTAGGATCTTTTACTAGTACATTAATGTTAGCCGGTTTAGTAGTAATATATAGTGAAACAGGATTAACTAATTTAAAAGAAATAGGAATTTTAATAAATACAGGAATAGGTAATTTAACAGCGGAAGGACAACCATTCTTAACACACCAAGGTATATTAGCAGGATATATTTTAATTTTATCAGGTTTATTATTTAAAATAGGTTCTGTTCCATTTCATAATTGGGCACCTGATGTTTATGATGGTGTACCAACTATAGTAACATCATGGATTTCTGTATTACCTAAAATAAGTTTTATAATTATAATTGGTGTATTAAACACTGAGGTATTTAAATATATAGAAGGAACAAATTATATATTTTTATTAACTTCTTTTGGTTCATTAATTATTGGTAGTATATTAGGTTTAACTCAGTATCGAATAAAAAGATTATTAAGTTATAGTAGTATTGCACAAATAGGTTTTATATTATTAGGATATGGTATAATAGAATCATCTAATATAAGTTCTATATTCTTTTATTTAGTACAATATACTTTAACTTCTATAAATATATTCCTTATTATTATGAGTCTAAATTCATTTATGAATTTTGAAGTTATAGGTCAATTAAAAGGTTTATTAATTTATAATCCTGCGCTAAGTGCCAGTTTAATGATCTCTTTTTTTTCTTTTGCTGGTGTTCCACCTTTTATTGGATTTTTTGGTAAATTAGATATTCTTTATCAATCTATCCATTTTGGTTATTATTTCTTAGCTTTAATTGCTGTAATTACTAGTATAATAAGTGCTGCTTATTATCTAAGAATAATAAAAATTTCACATTTTGATTTAAATGGTATAAAACCTTCTAATTATATTACTGGAAATATAACTGTAGCTAACGCTACCGCTATCTTAACTTCTTTAATTACTTTTTATATTTTATTTTTTAATTTTAATCCTTCTGAAACAATAAGTTTATTAACAATGAGTTTAATACCTATAAGTAGTAAAAACAAAGGTAATTGAAGATATTATTAAAGCAAAAGAATAGAAACAGCTTTTAATAAAATAAAAGAAGAAGATGAATTGGATACCGATTAATATAAATAGTCTATATAATATATTTAGTAAAATAATTTTTATAATGGTATCTTAACCGTAATCATATTATGATTACAGATGTATAATAAAATATATTACTATTATAGATATCAATATTAAATACCTTATTATCTATACCAAAATTATAATATAATTTTTAATGTATCTACATAATCTGATGTATTAGATGTTAATGTATTCTTATTTTTAATAAAATTATAGATGTAACTTTAGTAGATTGTAAAAAAAATTTATCTAAAAACGAGAATAAATATTTATTATCATTTTAAAAATCATATAATTTTTATTTTTGATACCGTTCATCTGAGATGAACCTTACTTTAATTATTTAAGAAATATAAATTTATAAAAGTTAAAATATTTATGTCATCCTTATGTAATTTTATTTTGAACCAAATATTAATTGTATTTTTAACTCTAAATATTGAAAAATGACCCTCTGCCTCTATAAAACCTATTAACCATCTGATATTTTCGTAACTATATTTTTGTATTAATTCTTTTTTTGTCATAGTCATCATTTTTTTAATCTTAGTGAGAATTAATTATCCGTATTAAGAATAACCTAATACTTTTTATAAAAATTCTCAATAAACCAATCTAATACTTTTTTACCTAAAAATGGTTTTACCTAATAAAAGAAAATAAAATTATAAAATAATGATAATTATTACTGTAATGCGCGAATTTAGAATAAAATTCTAATAAAAATTTAAATTTATTATTTAAATTTTTATCTTTATATCTATCGCCTATTTTCAATAAATAAGAATTCATTGCTAAAGAAAATCCGCTGATTATACCTATAAAACATAATAATACGATTGCTATACAAAATAATTCTAAAACAGAAAAACTATTAATATTATTTGATAACCATTCTAAATCTAAAAATGAAGATTTTTTTTATATCTTTTATATTCTCTAATGTTTCTGGTGAAATATTTGAAGCTATACTATTTTCCTTTTGCTTAGCCCCATCCGATATCAGTTCTGATATCCTTTCTTGACTGCTGATGGTTCTTTCATTATTATAAACCGCAACTCCTCCAAGAATACCCGTTGTTATTATAGTGGTAACTTGTGTAGTTAATTTTTTCATTAGGAATAAAAAATTCTATCATGAAATTATCTGTCTTATACTCAATTTAAGAGCTATGACCACTAGATTTTTATATTTTGTATATTACATCTAGGGAAGGAAATCAAGTTCAACCATATATAAAATAATACCTATACTTCAACAAGTAAATTTTAATAAAAAATTATTAAAAAATAATACCTATCCTTCAATAAATAAGTTATTTAAATAAAAAGTCATTATAATGACTTTTTGGATTAATAGAAGTAAAAAAAAAATTTATTTTTTTATTATTAAGAATTGTCCTCTAAAAAGATTACCATTATTCCTATATTTAGCTAATGTTGCTCTATCAGCTTTTAAATAAATACCTAAATCAGTCATTGACTTAAATATTTTAATTTCATTAGAATTTATATCTTTTAATATAATACCAATAGCATTAGGAGCTTTATCTCTTAATAAAGCTATTTTCTTAAATTTTAATTTAGTTTCTTCAGTATGTGTTTTACTATAAAAAGGATTATTTTCTTTTAAATATTTACCCTTTTTAACTAATTTCATTTTGTTAATAGCTTCAGGTGTATGTTTATAATTTAAAGAATTACCAGCCAGTTCTAACGTGTTAGAACTGGGTAAGAATTCATTTAAATAATATTGTTCTTTTTTTATCAATTGATTTTTATCACAATATTCTAATATCTCTAATTTAAAATTTTTATATTCATATTTTAATAACGCTTTATATATTTTTGAATTATTATTTTGTGATAAAAATTTTTCATTAAAATATTGATTAAATCTTTTTGATAAATTAATTGAACTTCCAATATAAAAATTATTATCCATAATATTAGTCCATTTATAAATACCACTTTTTTTCTTATTTTCAATTAAAATTTGTTCTGTTAAATGACCACCTGATTGCATAATATTTAAACCTTGAGCAAAATCATTAAAATCTAGAGCTTTGCTACCACATAAAGAATATTGATTAAAAAAAGGTATTACAACAGAAGCTATTTTAGTTAATCCTGCTATATAAAACACGGATATATTATTTAAATTTGGTTTAAGAATTTTACCTATTGAAAAATAATTCATTATTCTGTTTAATAAAACTAAATCTCGTTCATGTTGTGAAATTTTAAATTGAGGGTTACATGTTTGTCCTAATTTATTATTTGATTTTATCACAGATAAATCAAATGTACCATCTGCTTGAACAAATCCCACTATCCAATAAGAATCTAAAGGTTTAGAAGAAGGGATAAATTTAGGTTTTATATAAGAAGGTATATTAGGAAAATTTTCATTTAGTATAGAACTAATACCTTTAGGAAATACACTTTTTATAGCTAATATTTTATAAAACCCTTTTTCAGTATAATGGTCTTTTCTATCCATTATCTCTTTTACTTTACACCATAATTGAAAATGAATAAATTTACTTGATTGTAAAGGGTATTTATGGAAATGGTTTAGAATAACAGTTTGTTGTTCTAATCCTTGAACCTCGTACCTTGTAATATTAGTTGTTGAATATATGGTACCCACACCAAAATAATCTTTTATAGATTGTAATAATAAATAATTATGTGGTGTGGTTTTAGCACATACTGAATATCTCAATTTTATACTAAATCCTAATTTATGCGTCTTAGATTTTCCTATAGTAATAGAAAAAGTACCTTCTCTATCGGTAAAACCAGTGATGAACCAAGGATTTAATTTGATTAATTTTGTTTCTTTTGTCATTCTCATTTTTATATTTATTTTTATTTATGAGAATTATAACCGCGGCCCGACACAGTCCACAGTTATTAATTCTATAACCTTTAAAAAACCTTTTAATTAAAATAGATTACCATAAAAATAAATAATTAATAAACCACCGTATGCAAATATTAAACAATATATAACCATAAAATAATAAAAATATTTTATATAATAATTAAACATTTTGTTTAATTTTATCCAATAAGAGATAATTTTATATTCACTCCATTTACTAGTTTCTAAATAAGGAAATAGAAACCTTTCGAATAAGATATTTCCTATAATAAATATTAGAAAGAAAAATACCATGGTTAGGAAAATAATAACATAGATAAATAATGTTTCTGTAGGACTAGATCCTAAATTAAATATAAATTCTTTTATATAATTTATATTGTCTAGGATATCATTAGAAAAAATATTCTGTTGAACATGATCAGATGGGAAACCAATACTTTTTATATCTGTAGGTGATGGAGGACATGAACCCGTTTCAGATATATTTTTACTATTTCGTATATTATGAGCTATTACTTCCCCAGCTACTTTTATACCCCCATATGTACTAATTCCTACTACAGTTGACCCACCTAATATGAGTAATTTAGCAGGTGTCGTTCCAGCTTTTTTTGCTAAATACATACCACTACCTGTTACCCCTACAGCAGTAGTTTCAGCCAATCTACTTGACGTTTCTTCAACGAACCGAGCTTGACTTTCTGTACCAAAAAAAGATCGTTCGTCCAAAGGGGGAACTGGTTCCACCGATTTATTATGGCTGTTGTTAGGAGCGGCCGGGGTAGAGTTATCATTATCCTCAGAGCCTTGAGCGTATATAGATTCAACCCTTAATATTTTATAAATTAATGGGAATAAAATTAAAAATAATATTCGAAGTAATAATGAATTACCTGATACCAAATCTAATATAAATCCAACTGATAATCCAAAAATAAAAATATATTTATAATATTTTCCTAATGATATAATGCTATAAATAGCTTTTTTTAAGTTAGAGCTTAAACTTTTAATAAAATTAAAATTATAACGTCTCATAAGTTAATGTTTTGTGTACTTAAATTAATTACAGATGGATTAGCCGATATACTTTTAGTGTATCACCCTCTCGGCTGTTTAACTCCTATTCGAAAGATCTTAGATCTTCATTGAAAATAAATTACTCGTATAAGAATAAGAAACTCATCAAAACCTATTGTATACCAATAAACATATAAAATATCCAAATAAAAATTATTTAAAATACACAAAGTATCCAAATAAAAACAAATAAAAAATGGTATATATATGTAGATATCCGGTATAAATTTGTATATATCAAAGTATACTTATTATTTACGACCATTATTCATATAAGAAGTTAAAAATTTTAATTGAGTTAAACCTTCTTCTGTTAAATGACCACCTGATTGCATAATATTTAAACCTTGAGCAAAATCATTAAAATCTAGAGCTTTGCTACCACATAAAGAATATTGATTAAAAAAAGGTACTATATAAGTAGTCAAATTTGATAAACCATTTATATTATATGCAGATACATTATTTCTATCTGGTTTAATTATATTTCCTATTGAAAAATAATTCATTATTCTACCTAATAATACTAAATCACGTGAATGTTGATATATAAAAAATTTAGGATTACATGTAAATCCTAATTTATTTTTTGATTTTACATAATTTAAACCAAAATAACCATCTGCTTGAGTAAACCCCGCAATCCAATGTCCATTTAAAGAATTAATTGAAGGAATAAATTCTGGTTTATTAAAAGCTGATACATAAGGAAATTTTTTTTTTAATATAGAACTTAATCCTTTAGGAAATACACTTTTTATCGCTAATACTTTATAAAATCCTTCTTCAATTAAATGGTCTTTTGTATTCATTATATCTAATACTTTACACCATAATTTAAAATATATATATTTAGTACTTTGTAAGGAATATTGTTCAAAATGTTTTCTTATTATAGTATGTTCATGTAATTTATGTACTTCAAATCTACTTATATTACCTGATGAATAAATATGTCCTATACCACCAAAATATTTTTGTATACTTTGTAATAATAATAAATTGTGTGAGTTTTTTTTACAACATACTGAATAAACAGGAACTAGTCTATAACCTATTTTATATGTTTTACTCACTCTGACTACTATACTAAAGGTACCATCTCCATCAGTAAAACCAGTGATGAACCATGGATTAATATTCTTAAATTCTTTTCTTATCATAGTCAAAATTTTCCATCATTTATGAGAATTATTACCCGTATAAGAATAAGAATGACATCATTAATCCAAATAGACCCATAGCTTCAACTAATGCGAAACCTAAAATAGCGTAAGAGAATAATTGTCCTTTTAATGAAGGGTTTCTACTTAAAGCGTTTAATAATGAAGAGAAAACGTTACCAATACCGATACCAATACCACCTAAAGATAAAACTGCTAATCCAGCAGCAATTAATTTAGCACAAGCTAACATAAATTAAAAAATTTTATATCATTTCTTTATTTATTTGGTATAAATTCCGCTATTTTAATAGCGGTACTAATTAAAACTTTTATACCAATTGTACCATTACCAATTCTTTTTTTACCATTACCTCTTTTTAATGGATTGTTAATATTAGATTTATAATCAATTAAAGAATGAAAAGAATTAAAATGAAAATCACCTACACTAAAAACTAATTTACGAGCTCTACTAGCTGTTTTTCTTTTAGTTAATCTACCAGAAAATATCCATTTTATACCATTAATATAAGAACAAATTTCTTTATCTAAATAATTTTTTCTTATAAAATTATAATTATAAGAAATTTTATTATTAATTTTAGTTCTTTGTACTTTTCTATTAATTTTACTTCTAATTAAATTATATTTTTTTTTTCGATAATTTAAAGCTAAATATTGAGTAAATATTTCACTATTTAAATAAGGAGCCGTTAATTGGAAGATCTTAAGATTAACTGGTTTTTGAAATAAAAGAGTAAAGACTTTATTTACTCTACTAACAAGATTCGTATTTATATTTTTAAAATATTTTTTTTTAAAATTATTTTGATTTTTTTTATTGTTTTGAGTATAAACAAATATATATATTTTTACACCATTATTATCATAATAAAATCTTGGAGTACTTATTAAAGCTTTATTTAAAAAAATAATATTTAAAATTTTATTTATATATAATTCTTTATTAATATTTATGTTCCCTTTTTTATTATATATTATTTTATTCCAATTTCCTATTTTTCTAAATTTTGTACTTAAAGGATGTTTATATAGCATTAAAATTAAATTAATTTTTAAATTATTTTACATTACGAATTAATAAACTTATATATTAGGAGTTAGTAGATTTGAACTACTTCAGTGTATTTGTAAGATACACGCTCTACCAATTAAGCTAAACTCCCTCTTTTTATTTAACTAATTAATAATAATTAATAATATTATATATAAAAACAAATTTTATAAAAAAAAATATTATTATAATAATAAAATTCTCAATATTGATACCCTAATATTTATATAAAAGAATCCTCTTAGAAAAATATAATAAATGAATTACTGTTTCCACAGAAACCTAAATAATAAAAAAAATTATAATTTCCTCATTATGAGAATTAAAACTAATAAAATTTATTCAAAATTTTTAATCCATTCTAAATATTTTTCTAAAGATACTACTTCTAATGCTATAGGCATACCTAAATGAAATACACCACATAATTCAGAACATTGACCATAAAAAACACCTTCTCTGTCACAATTTACTGTGACAGCATTTAATCTTCCTGGTACGGCATCTATTTTAAAACCTGCTGAAGGAATAGTAAAACTATGAACTACATCACTTGAAGTACATATAAATTTAACTGGTACACCTACTGGTATAACAATTCTATTATCTACATCTAATAATCTAAATTGTCCTATTTCTAAATCTTCTGTAGGAATCATAAATGAATCAAAAGAAATATCATATTGATAATCAGGATATTCGTAACTCCAATACCATTGGTGCAATGCCAAAATATATTAATATATTTTGACAATAATTCGACTGTACATTAAGCCCTCCAGATATATTAATACATCCGCGAACCCACAAGTGACCCAGTCTGTAGCAATAAATATAAAAAAATAAATTATTTACTGACGGTCTTGTATAATTATACGGTATTGAAATATAATTATATTTTAACCGTTTTCACTTGTGTCGCCTAAAGATTCAATAAGTGATCTCTACTTATTGAACTTTAAAGATTCCTGTCGAAATCTTAGAACATAAAATAGTTTTATTTTATACTCACGACTATTATATATTTGTATTATGTTAAAAGAACTTTATATTTCAAATTTATTTTGTTTAATCTTTATTTTTTAAACCTATTTTATATAACATACTTGAATGAATATATGGTAATACTAAATCTCTTAAATTTTTCATAGATTCAGCTTTAATATATAAAGACCATTGACCTTTAGTTTGAATTTTTTGAACTGTACAATTTAAATTAAATTTTTTTTTTAATAAATCTTTTAAAAATTCAACTTCTTCTAAAGTAAAACAATTTGTTGCTATTCTTACTCCATATTTAGTAAAACCTCCATCATCCATTATCCAAATAGCTAAAGTTAATGGATCTAAATATTTTTCTAATAAATCCATTTTTATTCTTTTTTTTCCATTTCTATAAAACATTTTATGTATCCAATTTAAACTTCTAAAAGAAAAAGTATTAAATTCATATCCAAAATATTCTTTTATTTCATTATTTTTTTTTAGTTTTCTAGTATATTTTCTAGGTAATAAATTAGTACAATAACCATTATTGTAAAAAAATTCATTAAGCCAAAATATATAATCTTTATTAAAAATATTTTGTTTAAAATATAATCTTATACCTTCTGGAAATTTTTTACTTATAGTTTTTCCTAATAATGAACCAATAATAATACTTATAACTTGTTGGTTATGGGGACCTATTCTTTTATTTCCTTTTATATTTTTATGAAAAAATCTTTTTTGTATTCCAAAAATATCTTTTTTTGTTTTACATTTATGTAAACCAGTTGTATTTTTAGTAAATCTATTTATATATCTTCCTCTATTCATACCATCTTTTATATTTACAATTTGTTGTAATCCTAATTCTGTTAAATGTTCTTTTGTTTTCATTAAAGTTATAACTTTACTAAAATCTTTAAATTCTAAATTTTTATTACCTTGTAAAGAATATTTATTAAAAAATGGAATAACTTTATTTTCTAAATCTATCATTTTAAAAATAATAAAATTAACAGATTTAGATCTTTCATAGATTTTACCACAATTAAAATAATTTATAAAATTATTTAATAATTTTATATCTCGATTATGTTGAGTTATAATAAATTTTAATTGAGTTTGATATCCAATTTTATAAGATTTAGATTTTTTAATAGATATCATAAAACATCCTTCTCCTTCTACAAATCCTGTTATCCAAAAAGGAGAAATTATTTTAATCTCAGTATTACATTCAGGTCTTTTTATTGGGTTTATATTAGTAAAAGATTCTTTTAATATTTTAGTTAAACCTTTATTTATTGAAGCTCTAATATTTATAATTTTATTTAAACCATCTATAGTTAAATGTTCTTTATTATTAATTAATTCAACTGCTTTTTTAAATAATAAATAATCTGCTTGTTTTTGAGTTAAAAGAGGATATTTATCAAAATGTGGGATAATAACTTCAATTAAATCTTTTACTTTACCTACTGTATAAATAATTTGATTATCTCTTTTACGAATATTTATAGAACCAACTCCAAAATTATCTCTGATCTCAGTTAATAAATTTTCATCTTTTTGATGAACTTCTATAGTAAATGTAGGAATAACCCACCATCCTGTTTTACATTCTTTTTTTTTATAAATAGAAATTTTAAATGATGATTCTCCATCAGAAAATCCTGTTATATAATAAGGATTTAAAGTATTATAAATTGTAGAAATTAAATTTTTACTATTTTGAGTTATATTTGAATTTCTCAATAATATATTTTGTTTATTATGAGGACCAATTCTTTTATTGGCTCTTATATTAGGAATATTAAAAAAAGTAAAAAAAGATTCGATTAAACAATTATTTGAAATATTATTTTTTTCTCCTATACTTAATAAACAAGGAACTACTTGATTTTTATCATAGGTATCTTTTATTTTATTTAAAATATATAATGTTAGGCCACCTAATAAGAAACCTATTACTTTTATTGTTATATCACTTTCAGTAATTTCATCTGTTAAATATATTAATCTAAAACTAGGAAATGCAATACTCATTAAAATTAAAGCTGGTGAACATGTCCATATTATTTCTAATGTTGCACCATGATTATTATATTTATAAGATATTAATTCTCCTGTATATTTTAAAAATATTGATATAAATAACCACCCTATTAATACTAATAATATAATTTCATAATAATATATAAAACCATTTAATCTATCTATTCCTTCCATAGATCTTGTTACACTATCTTGAAATGATACTTGCCATGGTTCTGGAGCATCATTCCATAAAATAATATTATTTAACCATTTCATTTTTTTTTTTATTCTTTTTTTGTGATCAAATATTTAATTTACATTTGAATTTAATTAAATTCATTTTATTTATAATTATATTTTTATTATAATTATAAATTATCTGGAGACAAAGAGAATTGAACTCTTACTTTAGCTTTGCAAAAGCCACATACTACCATTATATTATATCCCCTACCCATTTTATAAACTCGTAAATGAGTATTATACATTATTATAGTAATATATAATAAAAATATAATTTATCTAATTATTAGATAGTAAAATATTTTTATAAAAATATTTTGAAATTAATTCTGTTGTATTTTTTATTTTACTTAATATTATTTCTTTTACTATTTTTAGATATAAATTTTTAGTAATTGAAGTAACATTAATTGGTTTAGTATCTATCCAAACAAAGTTTTTAAATATTAGAATTCGTTTTGTATATTTAAAGATAAATTCTTTAATTGTTTTTTTATTTAGGATTTCAAAAATTTTTTTTTTATCTTTATATGTCATTGACGTTTCTAATTTAATCGAAGATTTATTATTGATATAAATATTTTTTAATATATCAAACAAGTTTGAATTTATATAATCTTTATTTAACCCACTAAATTTTATTATAATTTCTCCATTATTTAATTTTATACTATATAATTTTTATATGATTAAATATTGATAGAATTAAGACTTTTTTATAATAGTAATATTTGTTGTAGGTAAATTAATAAAAGTATTAACAGCATCTTGATTAAATTAAAATTTAAATTCTTTTAAATCTTTAAATCTATCTAAGATATTTTTGCCTTCAGAATCTTTCATATTAAAAATTGAACATTAGGGATCAAAAGAATTTTTTAGACAAAAATCTTTTAATTTATTAAAAGAAGAATCTAATTTAGTTAAATTACTATTAAGTTCACTTATATGAAGATGTTTTACGGGTAAAAACTTAGAATTACCAGGTAATTTTTTTTTTTAATAAATCAGCAGCGATTGGTTTAAATATTGCCGGTTTACCATTAAATTCTAAAATAGGATTTAATCTTAATCCTATCCCTAATATTATACCAGTACCAAATAATAACACATAACCCCTTAAAAACAATATACAAATGTAGTAATAGAAGTTATTCCATAATTGACAGGACTATTTCTATAAATCCATTTACCTAATAATATTGTTTTTATGAAAGTATAAAATTTTATACAATTTATAATAAGCATAAATAATAATTGTAGCATAGCAAATATAAAAATTATTATATTTTATATTATACCGAAATTAATTTTTAAAAACCATAATAATATACAAATGCCACACGTATTATTGGAAGGTAAATAAATTTATTAACAGATTTTGGTAAAATAGGTAAATTATAACTAAATTTTAATCCTTTTATAAGATCAGATAATAAATTTTTATTCCTACTAGGTTTTATTTGAGAATTATTACCAGATGTGGCTATATCTGCTAATGTATTTTCTAAAATAGAGATAAAAGGTATAAAGAATAAGAAATAAGAGAAGTAGAATACTGTAGATATCTGACCAATTACTATAAAGGGTGCTTCAGCATGATTAGCACCAATCCACATTAAAATAAAGAAATTAGCCATAAATAACCAATAGAAAAATTTCATAAAAGGTCTAAATTGTAAAGATCTTGTTTTTGATACATCTAAGATAGGTAATAAGAATAAAATTAATATAGCAGCAAACATAGCTATTACACCACCTAATTTATGAGGAATAGATCTTAAAATAGCATAGAAAGGTAAAAAATACCATTCAGGTACGATTGATGGAGGTGTAACTAAAGGGTTACCTGGTATATAATTATCAGCTTCTCCCATAAAATTAGGTATAAAGAAAATAAAGAAAGATAATATTAAAAAGAATAAAAAGAATGTTACATAATCTTTATATGAAAAATAAGGATGAAAAGGTATTTTATCACCATTAGAAGAAATTCCTAATGGGTTGTTAGATCCATTTTGGTGTAAAGCTAATAAATGTAATGCTATTAAAGCTGCTAATAAGAATGGTAATAAGAAATGTAAACTAAAGAATCTATTTAAAGTGGCGTTACTTACAGAAAACCCCCCCCAGATAAATTGAACTATATCAGTACCAATAAAAGGAATAGCACTGAATAAGTTAGTAATAACTGTTGCCAAATCTTAAAATTTAATTATTGCTTAAAAAAGCTTCCGATATTTTATAATTAAATTTATGTATTTTAATAAAAAGACAATATACATTATCTTTAATTATATTAAAACCTTATAGACGATATTATCTAAGATTCCGACTGTACATTAGATATTCTCTCGAATACCCATCAATGAACCAGTCTGTAGCGGTGATATCACCACGGACCCCTTTATGGAATCTATGGTGATTATACAAATAACCGACGGTCTATTATTTTAATATTTAACCGTTTTCATTGATATTACTTTATAAAAATAATTAGTAGGATGAATCTCTATAAGAAATGTATCGGTTGGGTTAATTATTTTTTATAAAATTATGAGAATTAAAATTACTATAAAAGATTTTTACTCTCATTTAGGGCACATAGTAAGATTTATTAATTAATAGCCCTATAAAATTTATTATAGGGGGAATTATAAACATTTTATTTAAAAAATTAAAAATCTATTCAGGAAATTTTAAAGTTTTATAACGTAAAGAATTTTTTAAGTTAGTTAACCATAATAAATATTGTTCTTTTTTATAACCAATTAAAGGATGAATTTCTAAAGAAGAAAAAAAATTTATGACTATTTGAATATCAATTTTAGAAGAAAAAGCAATTTTATAACTATTTTGATTATCAGGTTTTATAGCTTTTATTTTACCTAAACGTTGTTGAATAGCTTCAATAATTACTTTATTTTCTAAACTTGTTTGACGAATTGAATAAAAAGCGGATTTATCATTTTTAAATCCAAATGAACCCTTCAAAAATATGTATTACAGATTTTGGGTCCTTAAATTTTTAAATCCAAAGTACTTAAGTATTTTAGTTATAAATATTATCTGAATTAGTTATTTTTATTTAAACCTAATTTATATAACATTGATTCGTGCATATAAGGAATAACTATTTTTCGTAAAATTCCCATTGATTTTGTTCGAATATAAATTCTTGGCTGATTTGGTCTATGAAATCGTAAAGTACAATCTATATCATAACGTATTATAAGTACATTCATAAGTTTTATAACCTCTTCAATTTTATAAGAATCAGTACAAAGGATTAAACCATGTGAATTAACCACTCCATCACCCATGATCCAATGAGCTAAGGCTGGTGGTGTTAATAACTCATAAATATTAATCGGTATACGTTTTATATTATTAATATAGAATAAATTATATATTTCAGTTAAACAAGGTAATGCTCGTGTATGGAATTCTAAGGAAAAAAATTTTTTATTTATACGTTTACCTATTCTAAAACTAGGTAATTTTGTACAATAATGTGATAATAAATTAAACACAAACCATAAATATTCAAGATGATTTAAGGATTGTTTTAATCGTAATACTTTATTCCAATGAGGTTTACCTTTTTCAAACCATCCATCAGAAATTATTAATCCTACTATTATATCATGATATAATGGTGGTAATATAATCATATTATTTATTAATTTAGTAAATTTAGGGTAACCTACATTTGATGAAAGATTTTTACCCCATATTACTAATTCAGTAGATTTATGATTTATATTTTTATTTGTGGAATAAGTTTTAATTCCATTAGTATCTTTTTTTATATACCATGTAGGTATAAAACTTAAATATATTAATTCCTGAATAGTAAAATTTTTTAAATAAAGTGAATTTATAAAATCTTTTAAATCTACCTTAAATATACCCCAGTATGACATTTGACCATAAGGTAAAACATACAACTCTTGCTTTATCATTTGTATATTATTTATTTTCCAAATGTAAAGTTGTACCTGATCAACAATGTTGATCTCTGTAATCAGTTATAACTGATTAAATAGGCCTTGATAAGTATTTAACTTAAAGAGTCCGACTGTACATTAAGCATCATTTCCGATACTTACAAATGAACCAGTCTGTCGCGATTATTTTAAATAACCGACGGTCTTCATTAGAAAAATATCATGTTAACCGTTTTCACTTATATTGCCAGAAAAATTTATTTTGTTTTTCTCAGAATTATATATAATTCTGCTATTAAATTTTTATATAATTAATTTTTATTTGTATATTATATTAATAATTTAGTAGGACTATGATATTAAAATATATAAATTTATATAACAAATTATATTACATAATTGAATACATTTTATTTCATTTTAGGCTAAGAACATAACCTAAGAAAGCTGTCAAATTTTCAAAATTAAATATAATAAAATTAATAGAATATTTAATTTTATGTACTTTATTTTATTGGAATCACTACGTGATTATGAATTTTATATTTTAAAATTCGAAACAAAAATATAATAAAGCCTTGTAAAGGTACATAATACCTTGAAAATTCCGACTGTACATTAAGCATCGTTTCAGATACCCAAAAGTGAACCAGTCTGTCGCGGTGTAACTATCACGGACCCTTTATGTAGTCTGTAGTGATGATAATAATCACCGACGGTCTAAGCCATCATAGTTATAATAGCTTTGACCGTTTTCACTTATATTACTATATCAAAAATTAAAAAGTTTTTCTCCATTTTTTATTAATAAAAAATCTATATTAAAAACTTTTGAGAATTATTTTTTTATTTATTTTTTATTTGATTCTTTTTTATTTTTGATATGAACTATATATTGACAATATATTATAAATAATCTTTTAATTTATATTTCATTTCAGGAATAATATACGGCTTTAGAATCTTAGCTAATTTAGGCATGGATTCTTTCCATATACTAATTCTCCATTGATTTTCATATCCAGTTTTAACAACAGATATTTTTAAATCATATAATTTGGTTAAAATGTTTGCTAAAAATAGAACCACCTGACGACTAGAGTCGTCGGCGGCTATATTTACTCCTTGACCTTTTTGTCTTGAACCATCTTCCATAATTAAAATAGCTAATCCAAAAGGTGTTAAAAATTCTTCTATAAAAGGTGGTATAACTTTAATTTTTTTATTATTGATTTTATCGACTTTGTAAAAGGCGTCATAAACCCAACTAAGATTAGTAAAAGCAAAAGTACTTATTCTATAATTATATTGTTCTTCTTCTGGCAAATGTATTCTACCAGCTTTTTTAACTAAAACAGGTTCTGAATGTTTAGAATATCCCGATTTATATAATAAATCCGAACAATATTTTATATAGGCAAGATTGGGTATACCTTGTTCTAAATGAAAAATTATACTAGATATTTTGTTTTTAGTTTTCATAGCATATTAATTATATAAAAAATAATTTTATATATATAATTATAAACCTAATTTATATAACATCATTTTAGGCATATAAAATTTTAATAAATTTTGTATATTTAATAAAGATTTAGAAGAAATAATTATTAGATTACCGGATTTTTCTTTACTTATATAACAATTTAAATTAAATTTATTTTTTAAAGCTAATATTAATAAATTAACTTCTTCTAATGTATATGAATTTGTTGCTATTCTTATATATTTATTTTTTTTATTAAATGTACCATCATCACATATCCAATATGCCAATCCAAAAGGTGTTAATAATTCCTCTATATTTAAAGGTATTATTTTTTTCTTTTCAGAATAAAATAAAGTATAAAATTCATTAAAACAAGGTAATGAATAAGTAAGAAATGTTATTCTAGTATATATTTTACCCGTCCTTTTATCAGGTAATCTATCACTTATTTTTGGACATGAATTACAATAATTTTTAAAAAAATCATAAAGATGAAAAATATAATCTTTATGAATAAATCCTTGTTCAAATTGTAAATAAGTATTACCTTTTATAGACCGTTTTTTTGCATGTAAGTCACCTAAAAATAAACCAATTAAAATATCTTTTTCTTTTTGATCTAAAGAAAATTGTTCTCGTTCAAATTTAGTCAATCGTTTTTTATTATTCTTAGTAGAATAATAATTTTTATTTCTGAGCATACCACCGATGAACGAACTTAAGGTTCGTTCATCAGGAAGTCCTATTCTTTTATTAGCTCTTATATAAGGTATATTAAAAGAAATATAATATAATAAATTATTATCTATATATTTAGGCCAACAATAATTAGCCATTACTATTAAGAATATTACAATACCAGTGTACCATAATAAAACTCTAGGTTTAGTGTAAGAACCATAATATAAAGCTTTACCCATATGTAAATAAATAAATATAAAGAAAAAAGCAGCTGTATTAGAATGCATATATCTAATTATCCAACCGTTGTTAACGTCTCGCATAATATGCTCAACAGATGCAAAAGCTAAGTCTATATTTGGACAATAATGCATAGCTAATGTTACACCAGTTAAAATTTGGATAATTAAACATACACCTAATAAACTACCAAAATTCCAAATATAAGAAATATTACTAGGAGCTGGAGAATCAATTATAAATTGATTAGCTAAAGATAAAATAGGATGACTTTTTAAATTTTTCATAAAATATAAAAGTTTTATTTTTTACTTTTATATTATGTATAAACATAACTATAATATGAAAAGTATTTTTATTATACAGTTTTATTTTACTTATAAGTTGATAAATTCGGCTTTGACCGTCTACGAAACGGCAACTGGTTGTCTGACAAACAACTGCTTTCATTAAGCTACAAAGCCTTAAAAAAAATTACCATTAATCCGAATTGAACGGATAACTTCTCTTTGGAAGAGAGATAGTTTACCAATTAACCTATAATGGCTATAAATATAACAAGACACTTATAAGTGCAAGGAATATTATATAAAACATAGAATACGGATGGTGGGATTTGAACCCACATAGTATAAAACCAACATATCCTAAATATGTCGTGTCTACCAATTTCACCACATCCGTTAATATAATTATAACGGAAATTTTTAGTATTTGTATTATCATAAACAATACAATTGAGTATTAATTCGGTATGAGATTATTAATTATTCAACCACAGGTTCCCCTACGATTACTATGTTACGACTTAAAACCAATCATGAATGAGAAGTAACAAATATAAAGATATAAAATAAAGAAAATATAGTATATATTTTGGTATTTAATTTATATTTATATTTTATATTAAGCTTCGTATCCCACTCACTCTCGGTCCTTGACGGGCGATTAGTACACCTTCCAGAAAATCATTCACCGTAGCATTGTGATCCACGATTACTAGCAATTCCTACTTCAGATACTCGAGTTTCAGAGTATCATTCGAACGTAGTTTAAGTTATAGATTAACTCTTTTTCTAAATTTTGTTACTTATTGTTTAAACTCTTGTGGCACGTCTATAGCCCAATTTATTAAGGTCATGATGACTTGTCTTGATCCCTAAAAAAAATGTAAAAAAGGTAAATACCGAAAACTAATCTAAAAAGGGGTCAAAATTTTTTTTATACTGTAATTTTAAATAAAATACTTGTTGGGGTTGCGTTCTTTAGTAAGACTTAACTAAAGATTTAACAACAAGAACTGAAGACAGCCATGCAACGCCTGTTTTCCTTTACTACACTGCCGAAGCGTGTTTCGAGGTTTTATCCCGTTCCTAAAGGTAGGGGATAAAAATTCAAAAATTGGTAAGATTCTTTGTGGGTCATCTAATTAAACAACATGCTTCACTGCTGGTTTAGAAGACCGTCTATTCTTTTGGGTTTCAAGGTTGCCCTCGTACTCTCCAGGTGGAGTGTTTAAATGTAAATTGAGGAAATTAATTAATCGCCTAACACTCATTGTTTAGGGTGTGGACTAATAGGGTCTCTAATCCTTTTTGCTACCCACACTTTAGTTACTCAACGTCAGTATTTTATAGAAAAAAGCCTAAGCCTTTTAGAGTTCTTTCAAATATTAAAAGATTCCATCCTTACATTAGAAATTCCAATTTCTTCTAAAATACTCTAGTAAAATAATTTATTTTTATTAATTGTAAAATCTTAATTTATAATCAATATAAAGCTATTTTACCGCCTAATCACTCTTTACACCAAATTATGAAGAATAACGGCTATCCCTTTCGTATTACCGCGACTGCTGGCACGAAATTAGTCAGGATAAGTAGAGATATAAACTCATAATGATTTTATCTCTTAAAAAAAAATGAATCAAAGAACCCATTTTTTTAAACTATTTAGCTGGAGCGATCTTTCGATCCTTGTCCAATATTCCTCACTGCTGGGGTCTAAAACCCATGGTCCTTTTTTCATTACCATTGTGGTTGATCATCCTCTCAGATCAACTATGGATCTTTGGCTGTTTAAGCTATTAACTTACCGACTACCTAATCCAATTTCTAAATTCATCCTTAGGTCAACGTAGTTGATTTATTTTTTTAGTATTTAACTATACCTAAGGGAAGATTTTTTACTTTATTACTCACCCTTTCGCTGCTTTTTTGGCTAAACTAGCATGTGTAAAGCTAATAGTTACCGTTCATTCTGAGCTAAGATTAAACTCTAATTATAATTAAATGGAAATTTAAATAAATTTCCATATATAGTAAAAATATTATTCCTTATTTTATTGAGAATTATTATATTGGTAACTAAACCATTTTTATAATATATTTATAGATTTTTATAAACAAAGTTTCTTGTATTTTAGTACTATTTAGCGCATACCTTACGGTTTTTTTACTAATAGCCTATTAGGCTCTAGTCTAGAGCCACGCTATAAGGAATTTCAATGGGGAAGTTTCCTACTTTATATGCTTTCAGTAGTTATCTTTTATTAATTTAGCATTCCAGCCGTCGGATAAATTTCTAATTATCGGAACTGGTATACCATAGATTAACTCAACCAATTCCTCTCGTACAATGGGTAAGTCCCATTTTTTAATTCCTTTTCCATTAGAAGATAGGATCCATACTGTCTTACGACGTATTTAACCCAACTCACGTACCTTTTTATTTGGCGAACAGCCAAACCCTTCGCTGGTGCTGCCCAACGAGGATAAGATGAGTCGACATCGAGGTGCCAAACGAGTCCGCCGATATGATCTTTCAGGACTCATAAGCCTGTTATCCCTAGAGTAGCTTTTATTCGTTAAGCGATGACCATTCCATACTGATATCACCGGATCACTATGTCTCACTTACGTGACGGATTGGATTGTAATCCTTTCCATTAACTCAATTTTAACCATTACATTATAAAGCTCCTAGCATGGAGCGCAGATTACCCTTCTACGAAAATTGAGCTTCGAACTCCTCAGTTACTATTTGTGAGGATTCCATCCCAGATAAACTGTCTCATAAATAATGAAACGATAAATTATCGATAAAAATAAAATAATAAAAAAAGGTGATAATATTGTATCTAGGGAGATTACCTTATAATTATATATTAAATTTTTTATATTTATTAACAGTAAAGCTTCAAAGGGTCTTCCCGTCTAACTAATGGTAACCCGCATCTGCACGGATATTGTAATTTCACTGAGTTCATCTTGGAGACAGTAAGAGAATCATTACACCATTCATGCAGGTCACTAATTAGATGACAATGGATTTTGCTACCTTTGGATCCTCATAGTTAGGACCGCCGTTTACTAGAGGTTAAAAAAAGAGCCTATTACCCTTCTTTTCTAGCTGACTAGCACCGGGCAGGTGTCAGACTTTATACTTAGAAAGTTTAATCTCAGCAAAGTCCTATGTTTTTAGTAAACAGTTGTTCTCTTCAATTCTGTGCCCGAGAAACTTTATTATTTCTCGCCCCTTTATCCCGAAGTTACAGGGGAATTTTGCCGAGTTCCTTCAAGATGATTATCTCAAACGCCTTAGTATACTCTACTAAAAAACCAGTGTCGGATTAAGTACGGTATCATAAATATATTTTCCAGCCTATATTATAAATAAATATCCATAGAATATTTATTTATACTTATAAGATTTTTATTTTTTATGAACTCATCGATTGATTTCTTACAAATCTTAGAGACCGTTTTACCAAGTATTGTTAAACATTATACTTGCGACCTATTTTTTTCGGCGGAAATGATTTCTGCGGTTGTACCGCCATTTCATATTGCTACTCATGTCAGCATTATCTCTTCAGATAGTATAACAAAAATCTAATATAGAATTTGTTTCCCATTTACTGAATGTTCCGCTACCTTTATTACCTATTCTCGGTTAATAACTTAGACCCTTAAATTTTTGATGCTTCGTTTCCCCGTTTTCTGTAGAAAACGGCTTCTCCTTGAGCTATTACGCTTTCACTATAAGATGGCTGCCTCCAAGCCCACTAAAGGATTGAATAAGAAACGATACTCTCTTAATTTCACTTAGTTATTAATTAGGGACCTTATATAAGGTGATGGGCTATTTCCCATTTGACATACTATCTTAGCACAATATGTCTAACTACTCTACTAAATATTTTACTCTTCTTTTATGATTAGATTCCAATGATAAAAGTAACTAAACTCCCCCAATTAAACTATTAGTATGAAATCAATAGCAAAAGTGAGTAAAATCAAATAAAATGTACTACTAAAATAGTTTTCGCGGAAAACCAGCTATCTCCAAGTACGATTAGAATTTCACCCCTTTACACAATTCATCCGAGTATATTGCAACATACAACGGTTCAGTCTAACAACTTGATCATGTAAAGATCACTTGGTTTCGGGTCTGATAAAAAGAACTTATAAACATAACTTTTTAATTAGGAACTAATTCTTGCTCTTCTTATCAACTTGCTGACCCATTATGCAGGAGGTACCCAGTTAAATATAAAATATTCTACTGGAACTTATAGAATCAGAGTTTCAGGATCTATTTCACTGGTTTAAATACAAACCTCTTTTCAACATTCCCTCACGGTACTTTACTCTATCGCTCATTATATCATATTTAGCCTTAGAGGATGGTACCCCTATCTTCAAACAAGTTTACTCTCATTTTACTTTATTAACCAAAATAAAAAATTTTTACTGGACTTTCACCATCTTTGGTAAAGTTGAAATGTAAACATTTCAATAAACTTTTTTTTACTTTCCTGTAAAGAATAAGATTTAATTTTTTTTTATTTTGGTTTAGGCTATACTTATTTCGCTCACCACTACTTTAAGTATCTCGGTTGATTTATTTTCCTCTGTTTACTTAGATGTTTCAGTTCAACAGGTTTTTTAAGGATAGCTTTTACTGCCGTTATTTTATAAAAATAACACCCTTTTTAGGAATTTACTGTTTAACTAATTTTTTTTACAGTATTTTGGTTTTATTCCCTCCTTTTTATATAATGGCTAGTCATCCACTGTGATTCCTTTTAATACTTTGTTATATTTTTAATGTCCATTACATATATATTATTATATATTATAAATAATCTTATATTATAATTTAATTTATCTTTTTAATAATTATAGACAATTATTGTATAAAAATTAAAAAAAAATATATTTTTTTTTTAAATAATAGATTACAGAAGGTACCTTAAAGTACGGTATGATAATATATGATTAATTACTTTATTAAAAATAATATTATATATAATACTACAGCTAAAATTACCCTATTATTAGTGAGAATTACTTACATCAGTAACTATTAATATAATTCTCTAAGAATAGAATACCTAAATATAATTGAAAAATAAAATAATAATATGCCCCGTACAATAAATTATTGTACGAATTATTTGCTTTGGAAAGCAATTTAAAATAGAAAATTATAATGAAAAGGTGGTAAAGATATTATCTTTACCGTTGATTAAAACGCAATTAGAACCAGTCCTAAACTAGAATGAAATCAATAATTATTTTCATAGACGAACGTAGTGAGTAATAAATTTTACTTAACTATTCTCTTACTTTACTTTACTAATTTCTTTATTTTAAGTCCTAGTTTAATTTTTGTTAAAAATTGATAAAATATTCAATAAATAACTATTTTATACTTCTTATGTTTGTGAGATAGTTAATAATATTGAAGAAATATCATATTCTACAATATCTAAAAATAAATTAGGATAAATAGCAGTTAAAAAGATCATAAATAATAAAGGTACTAAAAAATAAAATTCCCGACTGGATAGGTCCAGTGGCGTTGATTTTAAATATAAAGAATAAGAACCAAATAAAATTCTATTAAAGAACCATATAGAATAAGCAGCTACTAAAATTATACTTAAAGAACTTAATATTCCTATAAAAGGATTTATTTTAAATATACCTATAAAAGATAAAAATTCACCTACAAAATTACTTGTTAAAGGAGTTGCCATATTAGCTAAAGTTAAATAAAATAAACTTATACTTAATATAGGCATATATATATTTAAACCTCTATAATATAATAAAGTTCTAGAATGAAATCTATCATATAAAGTAGCAGCACAAATAAATAAACCTGGAGAAGTAAAACCATGAGCTATTGATAAAAATATTGCTCCTGATAAACCTTGATATAAAAATGAAAATAAACTCATTATTGCGATAGCCATATGCGAGTAAAATTTTAAAATTTTACGGTGGACCATATCTTTATTTACTTATTCTGAATTAAAACCTTTATCCCATGAACTTATTAATTGTTGCCATGCTTTATTTAAAATTGAATTACTATCTGCTAAATGACATTTTAGTTCTTTTAATTCATAAAATTTAGGTATGAGATTAATTCTAATTAATTTGGCAGATCTAGAAGGATAAAAATGAAAATAATTTTTATATAAAAAGAATACTTCTTCTTTTTTATAAATAACCCATCTAAATGTTTCTTTTTTTTTATCATGAAAATAAATTTTACCTCCATATAAATTTACTAAAGGTTCAAAAAGATATTTATCTTTTTGAGTAAATGAAAATTTTATATTATAATTTATTTTATCCATATATATACTACCATCACTATCAAAAAATCCTGATAACCAACCATTATTATATTCTAATAATTTAGGTTGTATTAATTGAATATTATATTTATCACATATTTTATTTAATTGATTTAATCTTATAGGATTTCTTATTAATCCGTTTATAGCATAAATTATATTTAATAATCCTTCTTTGTGATGTAATCTATATCTAACTGCTTTAGCTCCAGATTTTAATTTTACTGAACCTCCAAATCTCTGTTTAATTAAGTACAAGCAACGTTCATCTCTTAAATCCATAGTTATTTCTAAACCTACAGATCCTTTTTTAGTTAAATATAAATATCCGTCACCATCAATTAAACCAGCTAACCATTCATTAAATCTTTTTTCTGCATTATTTTTATTTTTAGTAGAAGTAGTATACACAGAAATAAAATAATATAAAATATTAAAATATTTCAATGTGTTAGTACATTTTTTTAATATATAAGTAAATAACAAACATATGGCCTCTGAGATTCCCATTTGCGTGTTAAACGCTTTGGTTATCTGCGGATTGTTTAAATATATTATAGAAATTCTAACTAAAATGGAATCTAAAAATAAAAATAGATTACTTATAATTTTAGTATTCTGTAATATTGAAAACTCGTCAGTATTATCTATACTAACGGATTTCTTAAATTCCCCGCATATAGTTTGTTGCGGTAAAGATAATATCTTTACGGGGCCATTTTGACCAATAGAGCTATAAGCAATAATTTTTTTAAAATCAATTTGTCTTAAAGTTGTTAAAGAAGAATAAATTATACCTAATAAAGATAATGGTAATATTAAAGGTAAAAAATAATAAGATCCTTCAGGAAATAAATTTAAAGAATATCTAATAAATCCATAAGTAGCTAATTTTAGCATAATACCAGCTAATATTATAGAACCACTTAATGGTGCTTCAGTATGAGCTAAAGGTAACCATTGATGAAATGGTAATAAAGGAGTTTTAATAGCAAAAGAAATAAAAAATCCTCAGGGTTAGGCCTTTTATCATTTCAGATATAGCTAGCTTATTTTCTCAGTATTTATACAATCATATTTGGTACAAATACGTTATTTAGGTGTTAATCTAAAATCCGTTACCGGTGAACCGGACCATTTCTTATAATCCCATATAACAATTTTATTGTTACTTAGATGATCATGTGGCGTTTGGCCTCTACGCTTTTACAATAAATTTTTCAATAAATTGACTTAGTTCGACGATATTCTAAAAGTAATTACTTATTCTCACTTTTAGAGGTCTCTCGAGTTTGCCACGCAGTCTTAATTCATAGTAATAAAATTATTATCCTTTAATGAATTTAACTGTAGGTCATATATTTAGTAATGTCTTTTTCTATATTTTTATCAATTGAAGAATCAATTTTTATTTTATACTTATTTTTAAGTATTTTTTGGTTTATACCGTACTTACGTACCGTATTATGACTGCAATTTAGCACATTTAGCTGCTTTTCTTATAGAATCATAAGAAATCGTGATATTTGTATCTATATTAGTTATTTCAACTTTATAACCGTTTCTATAATATATATAGAAACGCTAAATGTGCTTGCATTTTCGGTGATAAGTTCTCACTTAATTTGTCTTGTTTACAAATAATAGCGTCTGCGTGTAATTTAAGTTTCTTTTCTTTACGAAGGAAAGCTGCTTCACTAATTTTAGTTTTAGTCAAATCCGAATGTTTATAAACAGGTCTATTTTTTAAACCTTCTTCTGAATGAGTATAACCTAAACCTTCATTATTTAAAATGTTATACTCAGGTTTAAGTAAATTAATGTAATAATTTTCTTTTTTTCGTACTATCGATTTATCACAATATTCTAATATTTCCAATTTAAAATTTGAATATCCGTTTTTTAATAAAGAGGAGTATATAATTGAATTTTTTTTTCGTTTATCTAAATATGATAAATTGTAGTATTCATAAAATCTATTTCTTAAATTTACAGAACTTCCGATATAACTTTTCCTTGTTAACAGATTTACCCATCTATATACTCCAGATTTATTTTTATTGTTAGTAATAATATCTAATTTTGAAATATCTGCATTTTCATAAACTTTTTTAGGATATATATAAAATTTTATATCTTTAGAATCCGTAGTTAAATTACGACTGATTTATATTTGCTGACTCTTAAATTTGATTAGTGTAAAATAAGGGGGTGATTCTTCAATTATATTTAAAGGGTTATAAATAACATTACTAAAATTCTTCTTGCTAAAGGAAGGTGACAACCATAAAATAAATTGTCTAGAAGGTAATAAATAAGATGAAGAAATAAAAATATAATCATAAGTTCCTGAAAAAGAATATAAAATTAATATAGCTAATAACATTAATAATGAACCAGCTAATGTCATTAAAAAAAATTGATAAGTAGCATAAATTCTAGTTAATTCTTCTTTTTCTTTACCTTTTTTATAACCTTGTTTATCACTACCAAATAAACCTATTAATAAAAACATTGGTATAAGTGATGTTTCAAAAAATATATAAAATATTAAAATATCTAATATAACAAATACTCCTACTAATATAGTTTCTAATAATAGAAGTGATATAATAAAATATTTTATATTATCTTCTATATTCCAACCTCCTAATATTGATATAACTATAACAAACGTTGTTAATAATAAAAATAATAAAGATATTCCATCTACTCCTGCTGTTATTGTTTCAGTAAATCTAATTAAAAATTGTGGATGACTACTACTATAATCAAATCTTATCCACATTATTATTGTTATAATAAAACTAATCATAGCAGTGATCAGTCCTATCTGTTTTATTTTTTTATTTTCTTTTATATTTAATATTAATAATGTACCTATTATAGGTATAAAAAATAATGATAATATCATTTTATTTATTTTATTCTTTCTTTTTCTATTATTTAAAATATCTTACTTTATTAAATTTACTTTAATTTATTTTAATATTTTATATTTTTCTTTTCACTCGTTGAAGGATTTGAACCTACAATAGACGATTTAGAAGATCGATGCTTTATCCAATTAAGCTAAACGAGTTAAAGGCGAATAATGGGAATTGAACCCATATAAACAATGCCACAAATTGTTGTTCTACCTTTAAACTATATCCGCCTTATTTTTTAACACTCTATGGGAATTGAACCCATATTAATAATTTCGAAGATTATGACTTTAACCAATTAAGTTAAGAGTGTTATAATTCATTGTATTCGTTATCAGGGAAAAAAGGAATTGAACCTTTATAACCAGTTTTGGAGACCAGCATTTTACCAATTAAATTATTTCCCTAAATAATTTTTTTATAAGAATTAGAAATCGAACAAAGTGAGATTTAGAAGGATAAGAATTTTTTTAATTTTCTATAAAATTTAAAATACCTTTACTTAATTCATAAATAAATCCTATTGTTAAAACAAAAATAAATATAGCTCCTATCCAAAAACCAAATAAAGAAACATCATGTATAACAGCTGCAAAAGGAAATAAAAATATTACTTCTATGTCAAATATTAAATATAATATAGCTACTAAATAAAATTGGATATTAAATTTTTCTCTCGCTGTACCTATTGTATCCATACCACATTCGTATGGAGATAATTTTGAAAAATCTGGTTTATTAACAGGCACTATAAGATTAACTATTAGTAAAGCTATAAGTATCACAGGTGTTAATATAATAAATAATAATAATGTGTTCATTAACTTTTTTATTCTTAGTTTGAATTTCTTTTTCTATTATTAACCATTTTTTTTTTCGGATAGGCAAGAATCGAACTTACAATCTTCTAATCCCAAATTAGAGGCGTTACCTATTACGCTACTATCCGTTTACGGGCAGAATGGGATTTGAACCCATGGAAGCTATTCAAAACTTCTCTTCGTTTCAAGCGAAGCACCTTAAACCAACTCAGTCATCTACCCTAGTGGATGAGAATTAAAAAATTTATAAAGTAAATTGAGGAAGTAAAAAAGGTTTTTTTAAAGCCGTTGTTATATTAATTGTACCTCTTAATCGATGATATACTACTATTACTGAAAGTGCAATTGCACTTTCTGCAGCAGCAATAGATATTATATATAAACCAAAAATTTGAGCTAATATATCATCATGAAGAATAGAAAAATAAAGAACTAGAATAGTAACAGCTAATAATATAATTTCTATTGCTATTATAACTAATAAATAATGTTTTCTATTTAAAATAATACCATAAATACCTATTAAAAATAATAATAAAGCTAATTTCATTTTTTTTTCTTTTATTTTTAGGGAAATATAATCCTCTTGTTTACCTTTTTCGGAAAAAAGGGGACTCGAACCCCCAAGGATATAAATATCCGTAGTTTAGCAAACTATTGCCATACCTTTAGGCGATTTTTCCTATAATAATATAAAAAGATATTATTTCAGCCGTAGCTCTGAATTGAACAGAGATCCGATCATTAACAGTGATTTGCTTTACCATTAAGCTACTACAGCCTGTAGCTAAAACTACCTGCCTTGAGGATGACTCGAACATCCTACCCAGAATTTTCAGTTCCGTACTTTAACCTGTTAAGCTATCAAGGCATAAAATGAGAGTATTGGGATTTGAACCCAAACTGTGCAAATTAAAAGTTTGTTACTCTACCAATTAAGTTATACTCCCTTATAAAATTAAAATTATTTATTTCAGATTAGAGAGTGAATTGAACACTCATAATCAGGTTTGCAGCCCGATACTTTACCGTTAAGATATCTAATCTATTTTTATTTTTTATAATGAAATCGAATGGAATTGAACCATTATTTTTTGCTTATCAAGCAAACACTTTAACCATTAAGTTACGATTCCTTATAATCTATTTTGATCTCAGTCCGATTCGAACGAACATTATAGCAGTGAAGGTGCCATATCCTACCTTTAGATGATGAGATCTTTAATAATAATTGCGAATGATTGAATTGAACAATCTCCTTAAGATCATGAGTCTTATGTGCATACCATAAACACTTATTCGCTTTATGAGGAGAGTAAGATTTGAACTTACATCTTTCCTGTTATGAGCAGTAGGCTTTACCATTAAGCTATCTCCCCTTATTTTTTTTGAGAAGACTGGGATTTGAACCCAGAATGGTCGAAACCATCGCCTTTACAGGGCGATTGCAATACCAAAATGCATTCTTCTCTTTATTACCTACTGAGGGATTTGAACCCTCACGCACTAAGTGCAAACAATTTTAAGTCGTTTGAGTCTACCAATTTCTCCAAGTAGGTTTTATAAAAAAAAAAAGACATAAAAAATAATATATATATAAAAACAAATTTTATGAATATTATTTTTTAAAATTTTTAAACCATAATAAATTTAAAATTTTTATAACTATCTTTATCATACCTAATATATTAAATATTATTATAATATCTGGTATCATTATATAAAGTTTATAATTATTTTATTAATAAGTAATTATTTATTAAATATTAAGTACTAAAAATAATAATATTCGTTCTATATTTATGTATTCAAAAAATAATATTTCGTTTTTTAGATTTGTTAGTACATAGCTACAAGTATAGAATATACCATAATAAAAAATCATAAACTATATAGGCCCAGATAATCATTTTTACTATATAATGATTCTAGTTTTGTTCTTATAAAAATTATTATTAGATAAATTTTAATATTAGAATTTAATTAGGTAAAAATTGAGCCGGATACGGAATTTGAATCCATATAAGGTAATTTACAAGATTACTGCTTTACCAATTAAGCTAATCCGGCTTTAATAAAAATAAAAATAATAATTAAAAAAAATTAATATAAAAATAAATTATATAATTAAATTTATTTTATATCTTGGATTAATATATATTATATCTTATTATCTTTTTTAATTATTATTAAATATAGACTATATATTTTAAAAAATAAAGAGGTATTTAAAGATAAAAATCTATTATTTTATTTTTATTCTGTAAATTTTAATTTCAGTAATTACTAAAAGAAAGTAGAGAATAAAAATCTACAATAATTAAGAAGAAATTTTAGAAGTTATTAAATAACTATAGATAAAATATTTTATATTATCACTATAATACTATAATTCTATCATTCTGTGATTGTTTTTTTATAAAAAAACAAATTTTTATTAAAAAAGTTAAAATTGTTAAAATTAAGTAATTTTACATAAGGAATATATTTTAGCGGAAAAGGGTACGAATCCTTAATGACCGAGTATGAATCGATTGTTTTACTTTAAACTATTCCGCCTTTATTGGATGGAGGGGATTGAACCCCCGTATATCGAATTCAAATTTCGAGGCCTTACCAACTTGGCTACATCCAATTTCAAAATTGATTAAAAAAAAAGAATATATAAAAAAAAAATATCAAATATAAAAATAAATTATATAAAAAATAAAATATTAGACGGATATAGTGAGTAGATTAAAACAAACATAATAAGTAGATTAAGACAAATGTAGAGAGTAAATTAAACTTTAAATATATTCATCTCTATACTATAATCCGAACTTTAAGATTTTGAATTCTGTAGCTACAATTACGATATCTAACTATTAATTGTATTATTTTTATATTTATTAACAGTACTCCTCTACTTTTTATATAATACGGATCAGATATTATATCTGATCCGTATACCATTTTATAAAATATCATACCCTATATAAATAGGATATATAGTAAATGTTAAATTTTTTATAATATTTTTATTTAATAAGAAAGCATATAATTATGTAAATTTTTTAATTTATAAAATTTAAAATCAAATTACGTTTCTCCATGATTTAAAAGAATAAATGATATTAAATAAATGATTGAAGAAAATCTTAGAATTCAATTTTAAATAAATCCTTTTATAAATAATTTTTACCTATTAAAAACTACTAAAATTTTTAATATAAAGATTATAATCAATATAGCAGTAGAAATTCTTATACTTTTTTTAATGAAATATATAACAATATAAAACTAATACCGCTTCTACTATTGGAGCCATAAAAGAAGGAATTAAAATAAAGGGTAAATTAAATAAAAAATAAAGAAAGTAAAAAAAATAATAAAAATCTAGGATCAAATGGAAGTAAAATTAAGAATAATAAACCGATTAAACCAGTAAGTATATAACCTGAATAATTAGGGATAATACCAGAATCATAAGAAGCTAAATTAGAACTTTTAAAAGAGAATAAATTAGTTAAACCATATGGACCTGCTATCTCTATTGCTCCTCTATCTAAAAATTTATTAGTTATATGAGCTAAATTAAAAGCAGAATATATAAAAGATCTATTATAAATCCAATCTAACCAATAAGCAGAAGCTAAAAGATTTATTAAATTACGTAAATATTTTATTGACATTTCTGATGTAAAAGAAGGTAAAAAGAAGTATAATAAATAAGCTATTAATCCACCAGATATACTAAATATAAGAGGTAAAAGTTTAAAAATTAAAGGTAAAGAAAATTCAGCATCAGATATTTTAAAATGATTAGGATGTATAAAAATACTATTTAACCAAAAATCTGTACCTAAACCTATAAATAAATCTTTTAATATATATCCAAAAAATATACTTAATATTGCTAAAAATACTAAAGGTATTGTCATTATTAAACTAGGTTCATGAGATGTTTTATAATTTAATAATGGTCCATTTGCTCTACCCATAAAGGTTAATATTAAAATCTTAATGGAATAAACACTAGTTAAAAATGCTGTTGTAGTACCTATCCAATAACCTATAGAACCACCTAATAAATATTGACCATAACTAAATTCTAATATTAAATCTTTTGAATAAAAACCAGTTAAAAATGGCATTGCCATTAAACTTAATGAACCTATTAACATTACAGTATAAGTAAATGGTAATATATTTATTAAACCTCCCATTTTATTAGTATTTTGCTCATCGTTTAATGCATGTAAAACTGCACCAGCTGACATAAATAATAAAGCTTTGAAGAAACCGTGATTAACTATATGAAATATAGCTATATCATAACCACTTATACCACAAGCTAAAAAAGTATAACCTAATTGACTCATTGTTGAATATGCAATTACTTTTTTTATATCATTATGTACTAATGCTATTGATGCTGCAAATAATGCTGTTGTACAACCTACTAATGTTACTATTGCTAATACTGTATCTGAATACTCAAACACAGGTGAAGCTCTCATTAATAAATATACACCTGCTGTAACCATCGTTGCAGCATGAAGTAAAGCAGATACTGGTGTAGGCAATAAAAACTACCATTTATTATATAGGAAATAAATGAGTGTCATTATTCTCATAATGGATCGGACTATGTCTTAATATAATAATTATTCTAACTATTTTTATTTAATTTTTGTTTATACTTAATTATTCTTTCTAAACCTTTTAAATTTAAATGCTCTTTTTTTATTGCTAAATTATAAATTTTTAACCAAATTAAATAATTTATATATTTTTTTGTTTTTAATTTATATAATGAAAAATATTTTATAACATTAGTTAATTTAGTTAAATTAACTGTCATATTATAACCATCGTAACTTTTTAAATAATGAACCTTACCATTCAATAAAACAGCTATTTCATTTAATAATTCAAATTCATTTTTTTGGGATAAAATATATCTAACTTGAATTTGTGTATTATTATATTTTTTACTTTTTATTATACTTACTGTAAAACAACCTTCTGCATCAGTAAATCCTAATAACCAAGTATTATTTAAATTAACTTTATTAAAATTATCTTTTAAAATAATATTTTCTTTATATTTTTTATTAAAAGCATCAACCCAAAGTTTAAATTGAATATTTTTATATTTTGTGTATAAATTACCATTAAATATTTGTATAAGTTTATAAATTCCTTCTTTATTTCTTACTCTAAATTGATGGGTTTTATTAATTTTATCTTGTTTAGATACAGATCCAAAACCTAATTCTTTTTTTATATAAAATAAAATTTGTGCATCTACACTAGATTGAGTTATTTTAAATTCTAAATATCCATCTTTATTTATAATAAAACTACCATCACCTTCTGTAAAACCTATAAACCAATATTTAAATTTATTATTTAATAGTTTAGAATAATTATTATATCCTTCACATATAGTCTCTGAGGATCCTACCGACGGATCTATAGATCCGTCCTGGTTTCCTGCAAGTTGTTCCATTAATTGGATTTTTCCTAAGATTCTTAAAAAATCAGTGGACCAATTAATTTTAATAGAATGTTCTCGCATATAGTAAAGTTTTAAGAGAGCCCTAAAATAAAAACCCTCCATTGCTTGAGGAAGCCACGTGTTAAGTCCTAACTGCGCGGATTTGGCCATAGCTCCCATAAATAAAAGGATACAAATAAAAGTAATTAAATTTTCATCTATAGTATAAGCTAAAGAAAAAATAGAAGCAAAATCTAAAGTACCAAATGATAAAGCTATTATATAAATACCCATACTAAAAGTCCAATCTCCTACTCTATTCATTAATAGGGCAAGCATAGCAGCTTTGTTAGCTTCTAATCTAGTAAACCAAAAATTAATTAATAAATAAGACATAACACCAACCGAAATCTTATTATAATAACCCGTACATTTTTAATGTACGTTATTTTTATTATAACCTGTACATTTACTACCTATGGATTTACGTAAGCCTTAGAGTGTACCTATATAAAATAGAAAACACATAGATTCTGACTATACATTAAGTACCTTTTCAGATACCCATTATTGAACTAGTCGATAGCAACTGATAATATAGCTGACGGTCTGCTCCCTCATAAATGTGAGGGGTTTAACCGTTTTCAATAATGTTATTAAACAACATTGTTATTTAACTATGATGTAATACAAATGACCTAAAAGTCATTTCAACTAATAATTTCCTAATTTATAATACATTAATGATAACATAAAAGGTTTTACAATACTAGAAAAATAGATATAGGTTCGTTATATGTACCTATTTATTTTTATGCCGCTATATATACGGTTTTTATTTCCTATCATATAAATAAGATACGGGATAAAATATTTTATTTTCTTCATTAATAAAATTATTAGTAATAATCCTGGCTGATTCACGTAATCTATAACCATCATTCATAAACCATATGACGAAAATATTTATAAATATTTTCGAAATTGTTCAATATTAAAAGGTAATATTTTTATATATTTATTTTATTATGAATTAAAAGTATAAAACATTTCATGAATCCAATTAAAACTAGGATAAGTATAAAAATTTATATTATATTTTTAAATATAACCTTTTTTACGTATTAGTTTGTTTTATTTAGGAATATTTGAATTATAATAACCTTTATGTTAAAAAAAATTTATGAAATCATATTAAATATTCTACATTTTTATGACTTTGTATATATTTTTATTCTAGTACCTACTCCATTTAATTGTTTTTCTAAATGACTGTCACCTAATATTTAACCTATTATTACTGATAGGACATTTATATTATGAGGACCTATTTAAAAAGGATTAATATTATTAATTATATTATTTGAACTTATCATAGATAGACTATACAAATATAAATTATTATTTATATTACATCATTTAAGGCAATGATATTTACCTTCCCAGCCTATAAATAAAACTAAAAAATTATCAGCACAAATTAAAATTAACATAAAAAAAGTAAATAAAGATAAATAAGAAAAGAATCGTTGATTGTGAGGATCTCCTTCCATATAACCAATCGCATATATATGTACACAAGCTGAAACTGTTGTTACTAATAATGCCATAGAAACAGTTAAACTATCCATATATATACCCCAATTTATTTCTAATATTTCAGAATCTATCCAATTCATTAATTTTAATTTTACTGGAGAACCTCCTATACCAGTCTCATAAAAAACTAGTCCTGATAATAAAGCAGCACTTATTAATGCTATTCCACTTATCCAATGACTACCTTTAACTCCTATTTTTCTACCTAATAATCCTGATACTATTCCACTAATTAATGGTAAAATTATAATAGATAAATACATAATAAAAATTTTTACCCTTCCTTGTTTTCTATTAATATTAAATATTGTTTTTATTTTATTTTTATATATATAATTTCTCTTTTTATTTAATAAATTTTTAATACAGACCCTAAAATTATTAATACTTTATAATTATAAAAATATAAATTTAATTAAAATTTTTAAAATTTTAAGTTTTGGTGTTCATCTTCAAATTTAAATTAGGGTATAAACTATAAAATATTACTGTCCATCAAATATTCATCACAAGTTCACCCGTGAGAATAAACCTAAAATTAAAGGAATAAGATAAATTATACGATAAGGATTATAAAAAGATAATTATAAAAATTATTAATATCAATAGTTTTTAAGGATGTTGTATGTTCTACTAATCTTTTAAAGTTAAATAATACTTTTGAAAAATATAAAATTATAAATTATTGATTATAATTTTATATTTTTTGCTTAAAGGTATAAAAGAATTATTTTTTATATTAAATATACTATTTTAAAACGGCATAAGTTAAATATAACTTTTTAGTAATTTTTGTAGATTAAAATTAAATTTTACTCTTAAAAAATGAGTAACATTTTTATATAATTTACTCTTATCTTAATTTTTACTTCTTTATTTTCTTTTATTATTTTAATAATTAATTTTTCTAAATAATAATTATTTATTATTCCCCATATTTTATTATTTGTATTATATAAATACCAGTTATTAGTATCTATATTATAAAAAATTATGTCTTAAAATTTAGTAAATAAAAATATTTCTACATAATTAAACTCTGTTATCGATACTCTTTTTTGTTTTTCTTTTACATTATTTTTATCCTCTAAATTAAATTCTTTTGAATTTATTGTGATATTTGAACTATAATTTTTATAATTCATACTTTTGATATTTAGCTATAAATATATTTTATTTTATAAAATAAATAGAGAAATTAGATAAAATAATCATAATAAAAAAATATAATATAAACATTAAAATGATAAACAAATTAAAAAAGGATAAAAAAGAAAGTAAAAAATAATTAAATAAAAAAATGATGTTTTATAATCCTTTAGAACAATTTGTAGTAAATAATTATTTATCAATATTTACACCTTTTTATACAATATCTATAACTAATTCAGGAACTTATTTAATATGCTCAGGTGTATTAATTTATAGTATTTTAAAAATATCTATAAAAGAAAATAGAATAATAGGAAATAGAGTAAGTATTTTAACAGAATCAATATATAAAAGTATATTAGGTTTAGTAAGAGCTCAAATAGGAAAAGAAAATGAAATATATTTACCATTCATATTAACTTTATTTTATTTTATATTAATAACTAATTTTGTAGGTTTAGTACCTTATGGTTTTTCTCCTACTGCACATTTTGCCCTTACTTTAAGTCTTAGTATAATGATAATTATAGGTATAACTATAGTAGGATTTGAAAAACATAAATTATCTTTTTTTTCAGTATTATTACCTGCTGGTACTCCTTTAGGATTAGTACCTTTATTAGTAGCTATTGAATTATTATCATATATAGCTAGAGCATTTAGTTTAGGTATAAGATTAGGTGCAAACATAAAAAAGTAAATTAGGCCTTTACTTAATGTGTAAAAGAATCAAACTCCGGGGACACCCTAAAGCCCCATATACTAACCCGTAGATACTAACCGATCACGCGGCGGATGAACTAATCACTCATGTATAGTAAGAAGTATGGTGGATAGAAGAAATTCAAATGGGCTATCGCGGATCTAAATCCATTCTTATATAATAATGGTAAAAGAGCAACGAGTAGACGGTTCTTCAATATTTTTATTGTAAGGTGTACTCTAGTCGCCGGGAAACCGGTTCTCGGAAGAAATAAAGTAAATCGAGATTAAAGTTAACACAATAGCCTATCCTTTAATATTTTATAAAAAAAGTAAATTAAAAATAGTTATAATGAGTTTACAATAATAAATAGGACATTGTGATTACGAGAACATAAGCCTAATTTTTATTACTTAAAAAATTTTAAGTGTATATACAAATATAATGTAGTTCAATATAGAAATTACTCACGGGTAACAAGTGATCTACCAAAGGTTAATCCTATAGCTGTTGTAATATACCCTGACGCTTATTTAAATAAATCTCTAATACTAGAGGAGACTAAAAATAAAGTAGGGATTTATCGTTGGGTCAACAAAGTAAATGGTAAAACGTATATTGGTAGTAGTGTAAATCTAGGCAGAAGGTTTAAAGTTTATTATGATTTTTCTTTTCTTTCAGTTAGAATAAAAAAAGCTAAAAGTCGTATTTATAGTGCAATATTAAAGTATGGTTACTCAAATTTCCAATTAGAAATATTAGAATATTGTACAAAAGAAAACGCTATAAGTAGAGAACAATATTATATAGATTTATTAAATCCGGAATATAATCTTAACTCTACAGCAGGTTCAAGACTTGGAGCTAAATTTTCAGATGAAAGTAGGATAAAAATGAGTAACTCAGCTAAAGGGCGTAAACATACTGAACAAACTAAAAAATTACTTAGTTTGGCTAATAAAGGTATGAATAACCCGAATTTTGGTAAAATTCTAAGTAAAGAGACAAAAACTTTAATTAGTTTAGCTAGGTTAGGAAAATCTTTTCTTTCAGAATCTATAAAAGCTAAAATGAGTGAAAAAAATGGTACAGCTTTAAGAGTTCTAGATTTAAAAACAAATGTTACTTCAGAGTTTTCTTCTATAAATAAAGCGGCTAAAGCTATGGGTGTTACACAACCTCCACTAGCTAGAAGAGTAAAAAATACACAAGGTTCATTTATAGTAAAAAAACGTTACCAAGTTGAAAAGGTAAATGAAAAGACGTAGATTATTGGAATATTATAATGTTAATAGATTACTAAATGAGAAGAGTATGCCTATATATCTTTCATTATTAAAATACGGTTATCAAAGTTTTAGTTTTACTATATTAGAATTCTGTAATATTGATAACCTTATATTTAGAGAAAAACATTTTTTTGATATATATTCTCCAGAATATAATATATTAAAAACTCCTGGTAGTCCAGATAGAGGAAAGGGATGGAGACATTCAGAAGCTACTATAGAAAAAATTCGTATAGCTATTAATAAAAGAATGGAATCCTCAGAAACTTTAGCTAAATTATCAGCTGCTCAATCTAGTGGTATTAAGATTGAAGTTACTGATATAGAAACTCAGACTTCCACTACATATCATGCCATTAGAGCGGCAGCTCGGGCTTTATCTATTGACAAAAGATATATTGAACATTATATCTATTTTAATCAAGATAAACCTGTTTTAGGTAAATATACTTTTAAATTAATTAGTAATAAGGGTGAAAATTTTAATCCTTTTAATGACCCTAATATAAAAATTCAAAAAACTAGTATAAAGATAGAGGTTACTAACGTGCAAACTAAGAAGGTAACATTATATCCTTCTATAGGTGCAACCGGAAGAGCTTTAGGACTTCATCAAGGAAGTATATCTTTATACTTAAAACAAAAAAGGACTAAGCCGTTTAAAGGTTTATACTTATTTAAATATGTTTAAAATTACTAATTATATAATTATTGGATAAATTTGTGTCACGAACATCAGGTCATATATTATTAAATGTTATAAGTAGTTTAACTCTACAAATTATATCTATAAATATTATCTTTGCTATTTTATCTATTATACCTGTAGTATTTTTAATTTTATTAATGGGTTTAGAAGTAGCAGTTGCTATTTTACAAGCTTATGTTTGGTGTGTTTTAACTTCTATTTATATTAAAGATTCATTAATTTTACATTAATGAATTATTTTTTATAAATTACTTCCTAGTGCGGTACAGCTATGCTATACGGTACAGGTCATAAATATTTAATTTATTTTAAGACAGATAATAAAATTATTAATCAATTTTATGCCTCAATTAATACCTTTTACTTTTGTTAATCAAATTACTTACGGTTATTTAATCCTTTTATTTTTATCTTATTTTTTATCAACTTATATTTTACCTAACTATATTTTAAAAGATGTTACTAGATTATCATTAATAACACCTTGGTTATAATTCTCACTATAAAATTATATTTGCCATGATATTAAATTCAAACTTATTATATCACTTTGCTGATAATTTTTATTTTCATTATTTAATATATACCCCTCATATACTTTATCTGTCCATTCTATTGGTTTTACGATCATAGATAAATTAGTTATTAACCCTAATTCTTTCAGTTCATATAATATATCGGCACTCTATAGAGTGCCGATATAGAGTGCCGATAATAATTAGATAAGACATTCCTTTTTTTAAGTACTAATTTTATAATTTTTTCTTCCTTTAATATATTTAATAAAAAAATTACCTATTTCTAAATAATATTCCCTATTTATATATTCATTTTCTAATAAAAAAAATTATCATAGGTAATTTTTTTTCATTTTAACTGGTTCATTATTTAATATTTTATTATATTTTAAAATAACATTTTCATAGTTATAATTTTACCTAAATTAATTGCTATATTTGTTCTTTCAATTTAAATTTAATTAATTAAATTTGAAATAATATAAATTATACTATAAAATAATGATATTATATAAATTTATGTAAAAGTAAAAATTTTGATTTATTTTTTAATATTTTAATTGTTAATAAATATTCATTTAAATTTTTTACATATGGTTCTAGATATTTATCAGTATAAAATACTGATGATTATCTTTAAACATTAATAATTTCTCTTTAATTATATAATTTTATAGATTAACTAATTCTTCAATATTTCTTTCTTTTTCTATTTTAGTATAATTTTTAGAATTTAATATTCTTGATATTATTTTAAATAACTCTGAATTATTTTATGTTATACCTGTTTTTGTTTAACCTTCTTAAATTTTTAGTAATTATTACTAGAATAGATTTCATCTTAATTAAGATTACTTACAATATCGCTAACGAGAAGGTTATAGATAATATTATATAAATTTATGTTTAGACATAGTCATGATTATGTTTATGACATTTATACATTTATTTGTATAATTTTTTTTTATATTAATTATAATAAATAATTATTATTATTTTTGATATAAATCTGTTTTAAAACAAATAAATAAAAAATCCGTTGAGAGAGGTTACTAAAAATTATATATAAAATAAAATGATAAAAACAATAATAGAATTTATTTTAATTAGTGGTGCATTATCAGCTGCTATTTTAACATTAATATCAGTTAATCCTATATATTCAGTAATAGGTTTAATAATAGTATTTTTATTTAGTGGTAGTTATTTATTAATGTTATCAATAAACTTCATAGGATTAGCTTATTTTATGATCTATGTAGGAGCAATATCAATATTATTTTTATTTGCAGTAATGATGTTAGATACTAAATATCCTGAATTTTCTAATATATTAAAATTTTCATTTACTAAATATTTACCTTTTGCCGTTATTACTCTAATCATTGTTGTATTAATATATTATACATTTAAATATGACATAGAACAAATTGTATATACTTTAGATAATAAAAATTTTATAACATCCGACCTTAGGGGCCCTTGGCAATTATTTGATTATTTTAATGGTGGGCTTAATATCGTCAAAGAAATTAGTACTACTAGTGAATTATGGGATACTTTATTACCTAATACTAATCAAATAAAAATAGTAGCTTATTCTTTATATACTAACTATTCTTTTTGGTTAATTATAATGAGTTTAAATTTATTATTAGCTATGATTGGTCCTATTGCATTATGTTTTAATTCATATGCTTAATAATCGAAACCTAAAGGTTCGGTTAATATTATATATTAGTGAATATCAAAATAAAATTTAATTAGATTTTTATACTATGTTATTATCTATAATTGAAATTTTATCAATAATACTTCCAATATTATTGGCAATTGCTTATTTAACTTTAGCAGAAAGAAAAGTTATGGGTTCGATGCAAAGAAGAGTCGGACCTAATCGTATAGGTCAACTAAATATTATAAAATTTTACCATACATCTTCAAAAAATAATAATAATAAATATCCTTTTGTAATAAAATATTATAATGTAGATGTTAATAAGTTAAAAATTCTATCCGATAATAAAAAAAAAGCTGGTGTTTATTTATGGATTCATTTAGATTCCGGTAAAAAATATGTAGGTTCAGCATTTGATATATCTATTAGATTATCAAATTATTTAAATTTAAATTATTTAAAAAATCATAAATCAATGTATATTTATAAAGCTTTACTTTATCATGGTTATTCTGCATTTAGTTTATCTATTCTTGAGTATATAAATATTTCTGAATTATCAAAAAAAGAAGCACGAAAATTAATTATTAAACGAGAACAATATTATATAGATAATTTTAAACCTGAGTATAATTTAAATCTTAACGCAAATTCTCGATTAGGTTCTAAGCATTCAGTAGATACAATTATTAAAATGAGTGGAGAAAATAATCATTTTTATGGTAAAACTCATACAACTGAAACTAAAGCTTCTATAAGTAAAACTTTATCTGGTAGAACTCTTTCTACTGAGACTAAAACTAAAATAAGTCTTGCTCTTAAAGGTAAATTAATTAATGAAAGTACTGTGATAAAATTAAGAAAAAAAGTGTTTATATATGATAAAAATAATAAAACAACTGTGTTTATGGAATTTAATAGTTATACAGAGGCTGCTAAATTCTTTAATTGTAATGTAAGTACTATTTCTAGAAATACAGATAAAAATAAATTATTTAGAGATAAATGGATTTTATCTACATCTTTAAAAAATTAAGAAGAAAATTTTTTAATAACACTCTACTCTTTTAAAATAAGTTTTATTTTTTATATTCACATTGGATAAGTAGTTTTATAGAAGGAGATAATTATTTTAGTGTATCTATATTAAAAAGTAACTAAGTTCTTATTCGTTTTATAATAATATAAAATAATAGAGAACTTTCTTTATTAAGAAGGATACAAAAATTTTTCAAATATAGGTCAATTATCACAAAATATTAATAATTCTATTGTTACTTATACAGTCTCTAAAAGAAAATATCTTATTAATATTATAATTCCCGTTTAATACATATGTATCAAATAAGGAATAAACTTTTTAATTTATTAGCATTTAAATAAATTATAACTTTAGTTGAATCTAAAATATATTTAACACTTGAGGGTAAAAATAAAAATAAATTTTTGAAAAAAAATTAACCGAAAGAAATAATTTTTTTTTATTTTTTTCTTAATTTAAATTTATTTACTATATTACCAATTTTTTTATATTACTAAAGATTTCTTTATAAAGGTATTTATTATATAAAATTTTTTATTAGGTAAAATACTGAAGAGAAGAATTGAGTAATCTTCTTTGGCCTAGAAGTAGAAGTGAACCTTCTGCTATAAACCATCAAATTGCGGGAACACCTTAAAGTTATTTCAACCAAACGAGAATGGTAACATATTTCGTGGCACAGGTAATGATTCGTGGTATGGTAAAATCGAAATAAATGTACGAAAGGAAATAGGTAATCCGCAGCCAAGTACCTGTAATTACAGGTATGCAGTTCATCGACTAAACGGTGGTTAGCGTAAGCTTAAGATATAGTCAAACCCTATCTGAAAAGTTACATAATAAGAAAAATGAATTAATAGATTTTTTTCTTATCTATGGAATATATATATTCGGGAAAAGTCTTTTAACTCTGCCTAGAAGATATTCTACAGGATATCTTTGGCTAAAAAAAAGATAATTGTTATTCGGTCTTCTACAACCATTAAGTGATGGTGTAAAATTATTATTAAAAGAAACTATTTTACCTTCACAATCTAACAAAATTATTTTATTAGTTGCACCTTTAATTATGTTTACAGTAAATATATTAGGTTGGGCTACTGTACCATTTAGTGAGGGTTATAGTATAAGTGATATGGAATTAGGTGTAATTTATTTATTAGCAATGTCATCTATAGGTGTAGTAGGAGTTATATTAGCAGGTTGGTCTGGTAATTCTAAATATTCTTTAATGGGTTCATTAAGAACTACTGCACAACTTATATCTTATGAATTAGTAATAGGTTTAACATTATTAACCATAGTAAGTACAGTTGGATCATATAATATAAATGAAATAATTTTATTTCAAAAATATACTATCTTTTTATTACCTTTATTACCATTATTCCCTATATTATTTATTTCAGCCTTAGCTGAAACAAATAGAGTACCATTCGATTTAGTAGAATCTGAATCAGAATTAGTATCAGGTGCATTCACTGAGTACTCTTCTTTTAGTTTTGCTTTAATTTTCTTGGGTGAAAACAAAAATATAATCGCAATGACAACGAAAAAATTTTACAAATTAATTTATTTAAATCATAATTTTTTATTTCTTATTATTCTTAGTTTATTTATATTTTTATTAGAAAGTGATTTTATTTTACCGATTAACTATTTTAGTTTATCCTTTATCACTCCTATTATTTCTAAACCCCTTTCTATAAAATCTAAAAATCATATTAATCCTTGGTTTATAACAGGATTTACTGATGCTGAAGGTTGGTTTCTTATTAAAATCACTAAAAGTAAAAGTCATAAAATTGGTTATCAGATAAGAATAGAATTTGGTTTAGTGGCTAAGGATACCAAACTTAATAGATTACTTTTAGAAGAGATAAATTTATATTTTGAAAATACCGGATTCATTAATAAATCTAGTAATAATAATTGTATTACTTTGGTTTTTAGAAATTCAAAAGCTTTAAAATTAATTTATTCACATTTTACTAATTATTCATTACAATCAACCAAAAATAAAAATTTTTATCTTTGGTCAGAAGTCTATAAAATAATCTTAGCTAAAGAGCATCTTACGGTTGAAGGATTAAATAAAGTTATCGCTTTAAAAACCTTATCACCAAAAGGATTAAATGATGGTTTATTAAAACAATTTTCAGATATCAATGAAATTGAAATACCATCTTATAAATTATCTGACGAACCTTTAAATGGTCATTGGATTGCAGGATTTACTAATGGTGATGGTTCATTTACTTTAGGATTACATAATAAAAATAAATCTAGTAAAAATAGCTATGCTGTTAGTCCTAAATTCTTAATATCTCAGGATTTACGAGATGAAGCATTAATAAGAAAAATTAATGAATCATTTAATAATTTAGGTCATTATTGGATTCATAAGAAAAATAATCTAATTGAGATAGTATTTTCTAAACAAGATTTATTGAGGGATTATATTATACCTTTCTTTAATAAATATCCTTTATATGGAAATAAAGCTTTAGATTTTAAAGATTTTAGTCAAGGAATGGAAATAATTTTAGCTAAACATCATTTAACTTTAGAGGGTTTAAATAAGGTTAAACAATTGTTTAACCAAATGAATAATAATAGAATAGATTAAATATTTTATATTTTTTTCTCTGATACAAAGAGTTTATATTTCAAATATATATTCGCCCAGGTTCATATGTAAATATGACCGCAGATTAGCTCATAACGGTGAAACCTAAGGTTTTTATAATTATGGTAATACCGTGGGAAGATTGGTTATTGTAAATTCTTATTATTGATGGACACTAAAAGATGTCCATCACCTTAACCTTTCCCCGTAACGACTTTGATTGAAAAATCAGGACGGTAGAATATTAAAATTCTACTGTAACACGCTAACACTAACTAGAGTTATATCCTCATGGTTATTTAACCTAAAAGGATAGTTAGTTGAAGGTATAGTCTACTCCTCTATGAAAGTAGAGGTTTAATCGGAATATGGTGCACTTATATCAATGTGTACATTAATTAATATAATGTTTTTAGGAGGTTACCTTTTACCGTTCTCTTATTTATTTTCTGACACGGTACTAATGTTTTTAGAGCCTTTAAGTTTAGGTATTAAGACTTGTGCATTATTATTTGGTTTTATATGGGTTAGAGCAACTTACCCTAGAATTAAATTTAACCAATTAATTAATTTAAATTGGAAATGTTTACTTCCAATCACATTAGGTCTTTTCATGTTAGTTATTTCTTTAATTATTCTTGTTTTACCTACTGATTACTCATCGGTATTAATTCTCACTGTACCTTTAATATCTAAATCAGTTGAGTTGAAAATAAAAATAAAATAGACCCTTGATTTATAACCGGTTTTACTGATGGAGATGGTAATTTTACTATTTCAATATCTAAAGATAAAAGTTATAAAATAGGTTATTCAGTAAAATTATGTTATACCTTAATTGCTTATGCTACAGAAAAAAATCTTTTACTTTTAAATAATATTAATAATTATTTTTTTTTTAATTATTTCATAAAAATTTTCATTCATTTTTGTCTCTTTAATTAATTTTAGATAATAGTTTAAATGCATTTTATTTTTTTTACATTGTTTGAACCAATTTTTATTCTTTAATTTCGAGGAAAATTTTTAACATATTGTTAAAATTATAAAACTAGATAATTTATATTTTACCTCTATACTCTTTGAAAAATTCGAATAAACTATCAGTGCTCGGACTATAATTTAATTTTAAAATTTTTTTTTACAAGTTTTCCAATTATTGCTAGTAATATTATTTAATTCTTTCAAATTATAAAATTCAAAAATCTTATCAATATTTATAGTCTCATTATTTGATAAATTTTATTTTTAAATACCTTGATTATTTATTTCAAAATAGTCTAACCTTAATTTTTTTGTTCCACTAAGATTATTACTAAAATTTAAATTAATTTTATAATAAATATTTTCTTTACTATTTTAATTTTGTTCTTGATTTAAATTTTTATTATGATAAATTTCATAAAATTTTAGAGGATACATATCTATAGAATTATCGATTACTATCGGTAAATTTTATGAAAATTATTTGTGCTATATCTGTGCCAAAAATATAATTATTTTATAATTGATTATGTACAAGAGTATTTAGATTATGAATTGTATTTATTAAATAATTATCAATCTGATTTTGAGTCAAAATCAAATTTTGATAATTAAAATTACTATAAAATATTGAACTATTTAGATTTTGATCCAATTCCCCAATATTATTTAGATTAGAGAAATTAAAATTTGACAACAGATTGGGATTTAAATTTTCAATTATATTTTAATTAGTATCAATTTATAAAGGATTTTAACCATTAAAAAAATTATTATTGAATTCATTTCTATTTATACTTTTACTTGATTCAGCTACACCCATTTTATTTAAATTTTCATTTTCAATACCAGTTAAATTTATATTCATAAATTTATCTATATTGTTTTCAAAGTTTAAAAATATTTGTTCTTTGTAAATTTCTATATATTATTATTTTATATCCTCATTTTGTTCATTTTATTTTTTATTAATTATTTCTTCTAGCTGAACTTCATTTAATTTATTAAAATTTATATGATATAAACATTTATAAAAAGATTAAAGGTTTTTAAATTTAATTTTTTCATTTTCTCTATTTTATATAAGAATTAAGAACCCCAGTAATATACTACTATAAATAGTAATAACCATACTACATCAACAAACAAACTTTATTACTTCATAAAATTATTTCAACCTATTATGAAGGGCTTAGAAATATATTTTATATTCTTAACGGGTTATTTTATCCCCAAGTTCCGACTGTACATTAAGCATCGTTTCAGATACCCAAGAATGAACCAGTCTGTCGCGATTATCTAAAATAACCGACGGTCTAGAGCCAGGTAACTTTTGACCGTTTTCATTCTTATAGCCTAATTAAAATATAACTTTTCTTTACTAAGTTTATTATTTATAAAGTACATATAAAGTGTGAAATACTAATTGACTATCATGGGCAAATATTATAATATAATATCTCCCCGATTTGACACTAATAAAAATTTAATGCCAATAAATAATACCTAACTCTAGCCCAATGTGATGACTATCTGTAAAATGATTAGCTAATATTCGGTTAAGTGCAATAATTAAAAAAGTATTACCCATTAAAACATGAATAGCATGTAAACCTGTTAAAGCATAAAAAGTATTACCATAAATACCATCAGCAAAAGTAAAAGGTGCATAATAGTATTCAAATATTTGAAAGCCTGTAAAAACAGAAGCTAATAATATAGTTAATGATAGAGATATAACTAAACTAGATTTATTACCTTCTATTAAAGCATAATGAGCCCAAGTAACAGTAGCCAAGTTTAAAAAATAAATAAAATTTATTTATTTCATGTATTTTATTTAAAATTTTTTTTATTCTTAATTCTTTTTTTTTAAGATAAAAATTATATAAATAAAACCTTATGTAAAAATTAAAAAATTTTTAAAAAATTCCGACTGTACATTAAATACCATTTCAGGTATCCATTAGTGAACCAGTCTGTCGCGATGTATATAACCACCGACGATCTGAGCTATCATAATTATAATAGCTTTGACCGTTTTCACTAATATAGCTATAAATTTATAATAAATTAAATATTTAAAATTATAAATTTAAACTATATAATAAATTATTTTATATTTATTATTTTATATAATATTGTTTCATGTATATAAGGTTTAACTAATTTAATTAATAATGGGATAGAAGATTTAGGGATATAAATATTATATTGATTCATTACACCAGTTTTATGAATAGTTGTTTTTAAATTAAATTTATTTTCCAAAATATTAGATAAATATTTAACTTCTTTTAAAGTAAAACAATTAGTACAAAATTTTATACCTTTATTTTTATAATTACTACCATCATCCATTATCCAAATAGCTAAAGTTAAAGGTGTAAAATATGTCTCTATAAAATTTGGTATAATTTTTCTATTATTTTTATAAAATCCATTATAAATCCAATCAAATGAACTATAACTAAAGGTATAAAATTTTAAAAAATATTGAATACTACCTGTATTAGTTAATCTTGTATAAAATTTAGGTATATTAATTTTACAATAACCTAATTCAGAAATAATTTTATGCAACCATAATAAATATTCTCCATTTTTTTTTTTTTGTTGATAATGAAATGAAAATGAATTTTCATTTTTTATCATATAACCATTACCTAATAAAGAACCAACTAAAATAGATAAAATTTTATAATTATGAGGTCCTATTCTTTTTTTAGATAAAACTCTTGGTTTATTAAAAGGTAATATTGATAAATTTATATATATATAAAATAATTCATTATATTTCAGGCAAACTGAATCACCTGATGATAATAATATAACTGTATTTAATAATGGTAATCCAAAAGGATTTATACTTTCTATACCTATAGGTGGCCAACTACTACCTAATTCTACAGAAGGAGCTAAAGCTGAATGAAAATAAGCCCAAAATAATGAAAAAAATAAAAATACTTCTGAAAATAAAAATATAATAAAACCTATTTTTATTCCATTTTGTACTTTTAATGTATGATGTCCTAGGAAAGTACTCTCTGTTATAACATCTTTCCACCATAAAATCATACAAGATAATAAAGTAATAATACCTATTGTAAGACAAATTGCATTAAATCCTTGAAATTTTAATACTGCACCAATTGTTGTTATTAATAATGAAAATGATGTCATTATAGGCCAAGGACTAGGATCTACTAAATGATAAGGTTGAGGATAATTAATTAATTTCATTTTTTTTAATTTATTTTATTTTATATATTATTTATAAAAAAAAAATTTTTTTGTATATATTTTTAAATTTTTGAAAAGGTAAGCTATTAATATTTATACTATTATTATATCGAATATTTAGATTCAAATATAAATTTTAATGGTATAAATAGAATAAATAATTATTTATTTACATTTATATTTAAGTATTTAAATAATTATATTTATATATATTTTATTTTCTCTTTAAAAAACTAAAATATAGTTTATATTTTTGAAATACTTATCTTTAAATAATTTTATTTACTATTAATAAAATTATTATTTTTTATAAAAAAGAGATAAATTTATTATGGTCATTTTTTTTTTCTATTTTATTATCTGCTCCTATAGGAGCCGTTTAAATTTTTAAAAATAAAAAAACCCCTCTATATACAGATATTTATTAATATTCATATATTTTATTTTTATATAAATATTAACGTTTTTTGTATTACTATTATAGAATATAGTTATTTAATTTTAACGGACCTTTTAAGGTATACAGTCTAATATTAATCAATTTAATTATTGCCTTTTTACAATTAACCTGGAAGGTTAGAAAAAAAAATAAGTATGGTTCTATTTAAGTAAAACTTTCTTATTTAACTTAATTCTATGTAAACGTTTTATTTAAAATTTATTATATTTATAAATATAATAAATTTATTTTATATTTATATTAATAGTATAATTATCCAAATAAATTAATCTTAACTTAAAGATTCGGTTTATTTTAAATAAATTACTTAAAAATTCAATTTAGTTTATACTAATTTCATAAATTTTACCTTTATTTAAATTTGCTGCTATTGTAGCCGAATTTAAATATATCAATAAGATTAACAACATTTATTAAAAGAATACTAAGTTCAACATCTAAGAGGTCTAATAAAATTTTTATTATAATAAGTATTTGATTCTGGAAAAATAGTATAGTGATTTAAAATCTAACACTAATTTGATATCTCTTCAATTAAACCAAACCGGTTTGGTTTAAGGTTTAATAATAATTATAAAATATGTTATTATGGTTATATTTAATTATATAATTGTCAAAAAAAAATATGTTGCGGATAATACATTGACGATTAATATTTTTTACCCCCTTTAATTATATAACCCCTTTAAACAAAAAGAATAAAAAAAGTTTATAAACATGAGAATTAATTTTCATTATAAGTTACTTTAGGTAATTCTTCTACAAAATGTAAAGGAGTAGGTGAAGGTAAAGTCCATTCTAAATAAGAAGCTGAAGAAGTATGAGATAAAGCTATAGATGGATAAAAGAATTGTGGACTATACCAATAATCAGTACCTAATAATTCAGTTCTAGTTAATTGATCATATAACATATATAAGAAAATTATTGTACTTAAAACTGATATTAATGATCCATATGATGATACTATGTTCCATCCTAAGAATGCATCAGGATAATCAGGGATTCTTCGTGGCATCAATTTTGTTATCACAGGGGAATTTAAACCCTATTTCCGTATTTTTATATATATATACGGTTCAGACTATGTCATCATTTCCCTCTCGCTCAACATCAATGTTGAGCGGGATAAAAGAGGGAAAGTTGGGCGCTTGTATCAAGATTATTGTTGATGTAACTCACTTGTTAGTCGTTGAACTTGTTTATTACCCCCAAATTTATATATAAATTTGGGCACATCGTAATAAAATTAGCGGCAAATTGTCCTCTATTTATAAAGGATTTTTTTGCAATTCACCCAATTTAATCGCTTCATAAAAAGAAAATATTTTTATGAAGAGGGGCAATTTTAATGAAGTTTTTCTCTACTAAATATTTTATTTTTAAAAGGTAATGTATTTTTAAGATATTTAGTTAAAGTATCTTTTCCCATTTTAAAATGTTTAGAACAATTAATCGTAGAAAATTTATCTATAAAAGTCATATCAGGATAATTATAAACATATATAAATTTTGTTAATTTTAATCTAGTTTCTAAATTATGTTTTTTACCATACATTTGATTATTTTTACCTGTTTTATCTTTATACATTTGTTCAATAAATTCAGATGATTTTTTTTTACCGTACATTGGATTTAATTTTCCAGATCTATTTAATTTAAATTCCAATTTATGTTTATAATTTTTAGTTGAACCTGCTGTTTTTGATAAATTTAACAGTTGTAAAGAATAATCTTTAAATAATATATCTAAATAATATTGTTCTCGAGAAAGTAAATATTCTTTTGATACTTTTTCTATATTTCCTAAATCTTCTAAAATACCTAAAGCAAAATTATGAATACCATATTGATTCATACTATTATGTACAGGATATTTTTTTTTTAATACACTAGGTGTCCAATAATTAAATAATCTAGTTGAACCATTAGAAGCACTACCAATATATATTTTACCATTAATTAAATTTATCCATTGATATATAATAGATTTTTTTTTATTTTCTAAACCTATTAAATTTTTATAATAATTAGGATTATCATATATTCTAATAGGTTTTTTTAACCATATAGGTTTCATTTTAGGACCATAAAAATAATTTTTATGTATATACTTTCTAGGTATAGATAAAGGAATAATATTTAAAATTTTAAAAGAATATCCCAAAATATCAACGTTAATTAGTTCCCCATATCCTATATAGGATATGGATATTATTAAAACTATTAGTAGAAAAAAACTTCTTTTTTTACCCGATAAACCTAAGAAGTGTTGAGGGAAAAATGTAAGATTAACCCCAAAGAAAAGAGTCCAGAAATGGATTCTACCTAATACTTCATCATATGATCTACCTATTATTTTTGGTGACCAATAATAAAAACCAGCAAATAATGAGAATACTGCACCCATTGATAATACATAATGGAAATGCCTAAAATATCTCTATAGAGATACCTTGGTGGACTATCTCTTTATCTAATTTCTTTTACAAAAGGAACTTTATTCCATAAAGGATTACAATATTGAATCCATTTTAATAAAAAAGAAGAATAAATTTTAAATTCCAAACTATCTTTAGGACTTTTTTGAAAATGTCTTATTTCAATAAAATATTTTATTTTACTTACTCTATAAAATTTCATATCTGAAAAAAGTCTATTTTGCATAAAATAATCATATAAATAAATCATTCCTCCTACAGTTTGAAATTTAAATGTTATAGATTTAAATTCTTTACCAGGACTTTGATTTTTTTTTTTACGTAAATATACACTAGGTTTATAATAAGGAATAACCTGATCAAAATTTAATTTTTCTGTATAAGAATTATATTTAAATTCTAAATTACATTCTATTCTATTTCCAGTATAATTAAAAACTATTGAACC
>JANBPW010000002.1:17930-79078 GCA_027575855.1 Linderina macrospora | reverse complement strand
TCTAGTCATGGCACGCATAGCTCGCACACGCATTGTTCGCATGGTCCATGAGACCAGATTGCGGGGAGGCTGAGGAACAACGTTGGTTTGCTACTTCTCAGCAAACTATTCAGCACAAAAAAAACCCAATTGAACTATAAAAACAACCATGTCACATAGACTCACTGAAGTCGGCACAGTATGTAATTAGCAAGGCGAACAAGCGGGATTGTTGGCCTGCCGCAGTAGATGGCGAATTAGACTGCACATTGTATTCTTCATGCATCAATTTGCGAACCCTCTCTTGCGAATTCCGTGGCTCTCTTTTACTCTTTTTGAGTACGTGCGTGCACATGTGTGTAACATGGTAGGGAGCATGCGTGTGTGTCAAAGGCAAATAGACGAAATGGTCCCAGCCTCTCCCCAAAGGTGCCGCACTCTGGTCGGACAACGATGCTTTTGTAGTTGCTAGTGAATGATATTGGAACAAACCTCGCTATTCCCTTTTTGGACGTGCCTTGTTGGCTGGATGGCTCCTGGGACCATTGGGCGCTATTCGGATGCAGCGTATACAGGGAGCAGGCTAGTAGACGAAAATCAATGCACCTGTGGAGGTGCAGCAGTTTTGCTTCCACTAAACGTGTGTTTCGCGCACCACCGAGCGATGCTATAAAGCCCCCGCTTGTCGGTCGGCTTTTGCTCGTGGCTCTCTTCCTTGTCTCTCTAATGTCCATTTCCCTTCTGGTCTGCTGCCCACGCACAACTATTTCTTTTCTTCTTCAGTGGCATTTACGCCTTTCTGACGACTAACGTTTATATATCCTTACTATCCCCTCTTCTCTCCCTCGTCTAACGCAAATTCACGTTTTTATTTTTTATTTGTTGTTTATTTGTGCGTGCGTGCTTACCACAGCTTTGCAGTTACCAGTCAAGAGACCGTATATTTTTCGCTATTTACCATTATTTTGACACGCATTGCTGCAGTTATCTTTGGCAGAACCACCCCTGTGTCCCCTCAGTCAAACCGCCTCGCTTGGCGCTACTGTTGGAGCCAAACTCAGTCCCGACTCTTATATTTCAGCTAGTCCGCCGTGGGATTTGCCATTCCCAGCCATACAGTCCACCTCTTTGCTACCTTTTGCTCTGACACCGACAGCACAGCCGAGCCGTAGAAGGAGGTCTTATATATATATCGCCCAGTGCCTTCTGCTCTCCTGGCCCCCATCCCGGCTTTCTTGTGTATTCGCTCTTATTCACGCATTTTTTCTTGTGCCTGAATAGCGCTCGAAAATTAGGGCTGTCGGTTTCCACTCAACTCGAACCACATAAAATTTTTGTGATCGCTCGCTCTTACGATTCCTAGTCAACTCGCCTTCTCCCCCCTTTTCTTTTCGCCTCTGCTGTTGGTAATACTCCTCGTTGCCTACTCTATCTCCCAACACTTTTCCACTCTGGCCTCGCAACCAACCCATCGTCTCTTTCATTTAGTCCAAAATTTCACTCGCACACATTCTCTTACCCTACATTCTGTTACTCTTCATAAAAAAACACAAACATGAGCGCAACCACCACAAAAACGTCCTTACTGAAAGGACTGGCGTCTTCGCCCGACCCGTTTCACACCGCCACCCCCGCCAGCATCAACAGCAGTGGCACCAGCAGTGGCAGCAAACGTGGGCGGCCAACCGACAGCTTTTATAATTCAGCAGTAACCCCGCGCAAGTCAACGGCACGGCGTATCCGGCCCACACATATCTCCGACAAGCCCACCACGATCCAAGACGGGCCATCGCTGGCGAACCTGATATGTGATCTAGACGGTAATCTGCACTTGGAGCCGACGCCGCGACGGACCCCGCTGTTCTCGCCATTCAGCGACCGCAAGGCGGAGCTGACCCGTACGCCGGTCTTTTCGCAGCAGAAGCGGGGGTTTGAGGAGTTTGCGTCGCCGGGGTTTACGTTCAATTCACCTACGCCGACGATGTTTGGAAGACAGGTGAAGCATCCGAGGAGTGCTCCGCCGCTGGTGGGCTCGCCGTGCAATAAATTCGCTCGCGTGCAGCCCCCGCTGTCGCTTAGCCGGGAGCGCCTTAATGTCGACGAGGTACGTTTGTAATTGTCTCTTTTTTGCTTGTGCCTTCTTTTTCTTCTGCTGTTTGGGACTTTTTGAGCCGCTTTATGTCCTGCGCCTTGACTTTGTGTGAGTTTTCAGTATGCGCCACTGCTTGTCTCACATACAAATGTCATTTGCCGACATGTATGTGTGAGAAGCAGCGAGCTCGTGGGACCTTTGCTCGCAAATGAAGATGTCTTTTTCAGATGTTGGTGCAATCCGGTGGGGGAAGTCCCACATCAGGAACCCGGCAGGCTTTCCGCTTGCCCAACAGTTTGCGTATTTGGCGGCAGGCTGTTCCGTTCGCCGGCTTCTTAATATGGCCAGAACCGGCCATTTCCAAGAGGATCCTTTTGAGGGACCGGTCTCGGCTGCCAGCACAGGTTTCTCGCTGAAAAAAAGATCCATGCTGAAAATCTCGATGCGGCGGCTGATGGCGAGCCCAATGTTTGCCTTTTCGCTTTTTTGTGCAAGGTGGAAATCTGAGCAATGTGCGACACTCCAGCTCTTCTTGGGGGAGGTGCACGCTGGTGGATGCGGGGGATGTTGGCCACGTCAGTTTCAGCAGAGATTGCCCACCCGGATTACATTGCAATCCTCTCCAATACCGACACTCACGCACATCTCTGGCACAAATCCTTTTTAGGACAGCTCGTTTGAAGACGGCGGCTCGCTGTTCAGTCTACCGCGGATGCGTAACCGGGCGCCGACTCTCGACACCATCAACGAGGGGTTCCCCGAAAACACTCCACTGCGTAACAGCACCACCGCCTGCAAACTGCAGCGCGGACTCAGCCGGACATCCGCCATCCCAAGCTTCCTCCCACTCGAGGAAGAGGACGTTCGAGAGTCCACTGCCATCGGGAGCACTCTGGCAGATGCAGATGACCAAGACCTGATGCTGCTGCCCAAGCCCATGGTACTAATGGATGCCATCAGCCCGCTTGCACATACGCCGCAGGCAGACCGGCACCTCTTGCCGTGCACGACCTCGACGACCGACTCGATCATGCGCGTCGATGCATCGACGGTACACGATCTGCTGAATGGCCAGTTCCAGCACTTGTTTGACGAGCAACTGGTGGTCGACTGCCGGTTCCCGTATGAATTCGAGGGCGGACATATTAAAGGCGCCGCCAATGCTCCAACCATCGATGCCCTGGAGAAGCTGCTGCTGGAACGCCCGCGGACGGGCAAGCGTCTGGTAGTCATCTTGCACTGCGAGTACTCGATCCAGCGCGCGCCCTCGATGGCCAGCCACTTGAGGCGGCGTGACCGCGAAGTCAACATGCATAGGTACCCGCATTTGCACTACCCTGAGGTGTATGTATTGGAGGGCGGGTACCGCAACTTCTTCAACCAGCACAAGCCGCTGTGCGAGCCCCAGAACTATATTGAGATGAATGACCGCGCCCACACGTCCGATTGTCGCCAGCGCATGCAGCAGTTTACACGCCAGTTCAAGCGCACAAAGTCTATGAACGACGCGGGCTTGGCCAAAGCCTCGCTTAACAAGGCGGCTACTTTTACCTCAGGTACTACGTTGTTTGCTGACTCCATGGTGCAGTCGCCGACTGCGCAGGGCGGGAGAACAGCGTCGACGCTGCCTACCCGTGCTAGGCGCCTAGCCCGTGCACACAGTGCGCGTCCCGGAATCAGAAAGCTTAACTTTGGAAACCTTTGAAATCCCCCCACACCCTACCATCACCCTGTCCGATAGCCTTTTCTTATGAATTCCCTTATTACCTCGCTCTCTTCAATTTATGACCCCCAACCATATACACCGATCCACATCATGTGTGGCGATAAGTAATCTCTATATGGTGATCGATCGAGATAATCTAATTTGCCATTATCATACGTCATCACCCACTTGTGGCGGTCATATAATGAGCAATTTGCGTCTATTTTGTGCGAGTGGCGAGTTCCTTTTGTCTCCCCCAACCCAATGTTTCTGCACTATATCCCTCGCTGCTGAGCCCAGATCGCTGCCGCTCGGCGATGGGGAGAGTGCAGCAGTAACAAATATGCTTTTTCCCCCTCTAGCGGATCTCCCGGCACTATTTGTCCAGCAGGATAAAAAGCAAGTCCATCGGCTCCACCAGAGATTCGGATATCAGTTCATACCAGGGACCAAAATAGAGTAAATGTGAAAGATCCACAGCCAGGAAAGTGCGGAGAGGGTGGGAGGAAACTCGGATGCGACGTGTGCTTGTTTTCCAGTACAATTGGCGAGCGTGTGTCCTTAAATACGCTAGACATGACTCGTGCCGTGCATTTCCTGCCCATTGTCGTTAGTGTAGCAGGTGCATGGGCTTTCAACCTGACCATGTTTTTGCGCTTAGCTTTGCAATCCTGATTTTTTGGCCCTTCCCCTATTCGTGGTCGCTTTTGTATGCAAAGTCTCGCATCCCTTTCTCTTCACCTAAAGCCTTCTTTTTAATATTTCTACTTTTTCGTTCGCTCAGTCTTTGCTGCCGCTATTCGCAATAACAGCGGGGCAATACGTCTTAGTGTGGGGCCGTAGTTCTTGATAAACCGGTATTTCTGATACAAGACTTTTTTTAAACGTAAACGGTAAGTGGCTGCGTACACGTATCCCAATGTGGAAGTACAAAAGAGGTTGGGACATACCCCGTCTGCACTACTTTCTACACGATATTTCAAAGTTTGTAAACGAGAAAGAAAAAAAAAAAGGGAATGTACACGCAGCAACTAAAGGAAAGCACCCGCACTAGAACAAGCACTGGACACGCAAACGAAACACTTGCATCGGTCATGCCGCCACCACAGCAGCCCACCATGCAGCAACAGCAGCGGCGGCATTCCACAGACAATCCGCACAGCCAAGGCGTGGACCCTACGCAGCTAACGCAGCGGCTACTCACAGCGGTGACATTCACAGAGTCGCCCGAAAACAGCCCGCACCCGACCATTGACAACGACAGTAATTCGTCCATACGTGTACACAATAACGGGTTGCCAGGCAGACGGTTCATATACAGCCGCGGGCCGCTACAATGGGCCAGCACACGGCATTTTAATAGCGAACAGAACCAGCCAGAGACAAATGCTACGGCCACTGGCTCAATGGGACCGCAGCTGAGAACTCGGCAGAATCCCGAGATGCAGCAGAGACAGGTCGCTACTCGGCCATCGGTGGTAGTGCAGAGCCAGTCTGCGCTAAAGTCGCAGCTGGTGTTTGTAGATGCCGATGCGGGCCAGGGTTCGTCGATACAGGTATCCAGGCATCCGGCAGTGGGCGAGCTACGGCAGAGCAGTGCGGCTCGTGTAGCCGCTACGGCAGTGCCCGTCGGTAGCGTGCGAGGCGGGTCGGGTCTACCACCCGGCAGGTTTACTACCTCGTCGCTGAGTTCCCAGCGGCAGGTGACAGGCGGGGCTCCGTCGATCCCTGCTGTCTCTGCACACGCCACTGCACCCCAGCCTGCGCCTGTCTCCGCACCACTCACCTCTGCACCTCCTATGGAATTCGCTGCTGGCTCTTCTTCGTCTGAGGCACCTGCCACTACCACTAAGCCGCAGATGGTCGAGATCAAGCGCAGGGACAGAAATAGTGCGCCGCCCCACCGCAGACGATCACAGGGCAGCTCACGTCGCACCAAGAGCTCTTCCAGCGAAAGGTCGAAGCAAAGCCTAGCGGAGCAGCAAGCGCCAGCGGCTGTGCAGCCAGAGCCGCATATTGTCGCTGCACAGACACTGCCTGCCACACAGGGTACTGGTATCCATGCTCCGAAAACGTCGTCTCTGGGGGCTGTTCCCCAGTCGGCAGCCGACGAGACACGGGCGTTGGCACAGCCACGGTCGCGTCGCGCCAACACGCTGGAGCCAGCGCGCAGCCGGATGCCGAAATCCGACGAAGTCAAGAAGCACAACCAGGAGTGGACCAAGGACGGCAAGCCCGTTATCCGGCGGCACCAAGCTGTGGAGCTCTTGATGCGCACGTCGGGCGAGAACCTCGGGGACGAGGAGATTGTGCCGCGCGACGATAACGAGCGTCACAACTTTGAGTCATACTTGACTGACGCTGGCTACGACCTGGCCGGCGTCTCCATTACCGAGTCCGACATTGGCTCGTTTGTGCTGAGCGAGCTCGATGACGCCCCCGACAGAGATGCGCACAACTATGTCATCAGAAAAGATGGCAAGGAGGTTTCGATTAAGGACCCGAGCGAGGGGTCTAAGGTGGGCATGGCCGAGGCGGCCAAGGAGGCTGTGGCACTGGCGGCGGCTAATGCGGAAGCTAGGTCAGCGTCACCTGCTGCGCAGGAGTCGGCGGAGGTTGTCAGTTTTTCGGACCTCCTTAACAATGACGTGTTTGGCTCGTGGACCAGCAGCGGCCAGCCAACTCAGGCAAACACTGCTGCCCCATCCACTGTCCACAGCAGCCGCCACTTGATGATGGTGCCGGTGGAGGCGGACGCGTCAGGGTTCCTGCTTGAGCCCCTACAGGAGCTCTCCGAGTCGACAGCCAGCATCCATACGTCCAATATTGCTGCCCAGCAAGCATCTCAAGGCAGCCAGCCAGATACCTCAGACAAGCCGTCGGTGCCCGAGGTTGTGACAGGCAAGGGTAGCGACGAGGCAGATTTCCGCATGAACCTTCTTCGCCGCCGGTCCAACGGGCTAAACGTCAGCGCTGCTAGAACTGGGACCATGCCGCAGTACCAGTTCCCGACACAGCCGGACCCGGTTGTAGTCGATGGCCAACCTGACTCGAACACCATCACCGTGCAATACGCTATCACCGAGCCTCCGCTGCAGACCGCGGACCAATCCAGCCTACCCGAAGGCATGCCCTCGTTCTACCGTCCCGGCCACAACGACAAGGCAGGCGACTGCTGCGAGGTTCCACCCGACTGCTCCGCCCTCTTCCCAAAGCTCAGCACCACGCCGTCTTTTTTCTCTGCGGGTCGGCGCAACAGCATGACAGAACCTACTCGACCAGAGCCGTGGGCGAGTCCCGGCGCCTTACCCAAAACTACATCTGGGTTAAGGCGGAGGCGGGCCACGGTGACCGGAAACACGTCCGGTTTAGTGACTAAGCTGGCCACAAAAGAGACTCTGGGTCAGAGTACGGCGCTCGAGACAGCGTCGGGCTTGGATCACGATACCAAGGTTAGTGGGGCACCGCCCGGTGGCTCAAAGGCTGAGCTGAAGCATCGGTCGCAGAGGGCGTCGACTGCTCACTCGCGGTCACCGACTCTGCCGACGGCGACGGTGGAAACCCACAAGGCAGGAGTCAAGAGGACTCCGCCGCTGGTTCCACCCCTGCCACCCCAGTCACGCCAGCGAATGGCGCCGGCAAGTCAGCCGGTGGATATCTCGGAAATGCAGGTGCTGGACCTTGACCCCGACAGCGATGTAGGCTCTAGCAAGGGTCTCGAATTCGCGTGCTGCAACTGCTTCTCCTGCCGATTCTCGCCCTGGTCGTCTTCCAACAGCCATTCACGGAAGCGCAGGCATATGAGCGGGCGACCTCGTATGGTACCTGCCCAGACAACCGGCGCTGGTCAACGGGCGGGAACAGGTGTGGGTGATAGTGTTGGTCGTAGCTCAATGATCGATAGTTCTTGGCGCCACGTGTATAGGTCGAATCGGCCGTCGAGCATGGCAACCTCGAGGCGGTCGGGTGCTATACGGGCGGCACTTGCGTCGCCATTCCACCTATGTTACAACTGCCTTTTGTGGTGGCTTGCGCCATGCATGTGCGCATCCAATTCCAACAACGGCTGTTGCTAAGTTATATGTAATTTATCCTCATTGCCACTACTTTTTCGTAAATGTTATTTTATTGCCCGCTGACCCATGCGAGCTCGAGTTTATCTTTGCAGGGTGATTCTGAGCCTAGCTCCACAGGCCAACGAGAAGTATGTTGACAACAACCATCGGTAGTCAAAGCACGGCCATGCTACACACAGATATCCAGTCTGGACACCTTTTTGCATTTGGCTGCTTGGACGCTGAGACAGGCATATGGCCAACACAGCGCTTACATCCTTACTACTATTTGTGAGGTGCTGTAGCGTATAGAGGGTGGGTGTGCTCTACTGGTATGCATCCTTAGTTCTTGTTCAATGATTTCGATGGTTGGTGTATGTTGGCTGGGGATATTGAGCGCGGCACGAAGGAGTCCAAATCTCTGCTGTGGTTCTACGCTGGGTAAGCTCGAACCGTGGCGGGCAGGACTCCGGTCTGCCAATACGTTTTATCCAAAGTGACCTCTCTGAACGTACTACTGAACGTACAAAAAGACATCTTATAGAATTGAAGTAAGGGGCTATAGTGCTGTTATTGTCGTCAGGCTCTTGTGGTTGCCTGCCGTGTGTTGTCATTAGATTTAGAACTGGGGTGGCGCCATAAACCGGCGCCATAAACCGGCGCCATGTTGTGATCTGATCACAGAGGAACCACAACGGGTATAAAAAGTCAGCAAATAAAAACTGTATTTTGCGCTTAAAGAGAAGAAAAGAGAGAAATGTGCGCAGTAACTGTCTTCTACCTGCACTCAAGCACCTGAAGAGCGAATTGCTAAGTAGCCTAGGCATTCATTGGTGGGTGGGTGCGCTATCACTGCAGATCGGATTTGTTGTACACCTAATCCGGATTCATGGATATACATATGCAGTACTGACATGCAGTAGTGCAAACGCACAATATACCCAACAGCCCGTACATGCGGTAGCTGAGAGCTCTTTTATTTCATTTCTATCACTAGATATGTGTGGATAATTTGGCTAATATATTCTTGCAGGCGAGTCCCTGTCCTCAACTAAAGGGTAGTCATTTGTGTCAATATCTTCCGGAGATATCATGCCCGGCCACTTGGGAAGGCAACACGGTCACTTGGTGTAAGCGTTATAATTAGGTTCACACCTTTCTGGTAAAAAACTGCAAGAATTCAAATAGATTTTTTCATCTGTTTAGCCACCGCATTGCGCATATGCGTCTTCGCCTTCTCCAATCCCAGTCTAGCCGCGCTATCATACATCTTGATGGCCCACTCGAGCTGATCAGTCGCCTCATAAATGCATGCCAAATTGAACATGACCTCAGCATCCCCGGGAGACAGCTCAATGGCCTTCTTTAAGTGCCTGATAGCATTACCAGCGTCCTTCTTGTTCATAAAGTACACATTGCCAGCATTGACATGCGCATCGGAATGTGACGGATCCATGCTCAGAGCCTTTTCCCAGTGCTCCAGGGCAGCGTCAACGTTGCCTAGAGAGTAGTGGCAGACGCCGTTGTTGTAGTGGGCGTCGGCAGTCGGATTCAGTGCCAGGGAGTGCGAAAAACTGCTGAGTGCTTGGGTCAGGTTGCCGCGCGATAGCTCGTCGACTCCTTGCTGCATGTGCTTGGTAGCCTGTTGGATTGTGGTTGTGTCGTTGGTGTTGATGCTGGAGGCATAGAGGCGGCGGAATGCGGGAGTTGCGGTGCGTGCTGGCTGGCGGCTCCAGAGTGTGGTCCGGCGGGGTGCCGCGGCAAAGACGCGGGAGAGACAGGAGCGAATGGAAGTCATTGTGGTCGGATTTGGAGAAATGGCAAAAAGAGGAGGCGAGATATGGTTGACAGTAGGGATCAGGCTGCTTACTTCCTAGATCTTTCTCCGCGGATCGGCTCGAGCCGGTAGCCAGAGAAACCGAGCCATTTTTGTTCAAATATTTTTTCTTCGATTGACTTGCTCCTGTCTGCTTTCTTTGCTTCTACTCACCTCTTACATTTACACAGTACATATAATACAAATGGCAAGCAAAAAGGCCGTGTCGTTTAAAGCGCCGATCCAGCTGTCGATGGACAAGACAGAGGGGCAGGGGCTTCCAGCAGGACTGAGCATCGACAAGGCAGTGTTTCTGCGAAAGTTTACAGAGAACGCTCTCCAGCAAGTGAAGGAGGTGAGTTTTATGCTTGAGCCATTTTCCTTCACACTTGTCCATACCTGGCACATACAATTTTTTTGTTGCTAAAGTCCTTGTCGCTGTGGTTTTGGTCTGGTAGGGGAAAATGGACGAGTATTTCAAACTCATCAAGGTATTCTCATACACACGCAACGCATCAGCGCTGACTGCGGACCAATATGCATCGGAGGTGACGCCGTGGCTTGCGGCGCTATCAGAGAACGTATCGACGCTGACGATAACATACCGGGAGCTGATCAACACGATATTTTTCAGCGACTGGGTGGTGAATGCCGACGAGCGGTTCGTGCACCGGTACGCAACCCTAGTGATCCAAATCTTGTCGGCACACCCAGCGTGGGTACCATATGCAATGAACTCGATGGTACGGTGGTTTTCGTTTGGCAGCCACAAGGGCGAAGAGGGCGCAGGGATGGTGCATGAGCGAGTACATGCTGTCGTCAGAGAAGTGTATAGGACAATCCCGACCTGCGGCGCTAGCTTGGCTGCGGCCATTGTGGAAAAATATCCTTTCAAAACAGCGAAAATCAATGTGCAGGTGGTGTATTTGCAAAATACGCTGCGGTGCCTTGAGTATGCAGAGGGAGTCAGGAAGGAGGTGCTGGCGGTAGTGCTTAATCGGGTGATTCAGGTGGACGTCGAGGTGCAGGTGGAGCTGGAGGATCTGGAGGAGCAGGAGGCGGCCGCGACAGAGGAGGCGGGGCAGCAGGCGGGAGACGAGGACGGTGTGTTTGAGTTTGAGGATGACGAAGCTGATACGAAGGATGATGAGTCTGACTCAGACTCAGACTCCGACTCAGAATCCGAGTCCGATTCGAGCGATGACGAGGATGATGACGACGATGAGAGCAACGCCCTGGCCACTGTCAGCTACGATGCACGGCCGATCGTGTCAAAGCTCGACGCAATGATGAATGTTTTGTTTGAGTGGCTGGATCGGCATATTGCGCTGGACCTACAGCAGGGTGCAATGCCTGAGTCGGCATCGCGACTGTTCCTGGTGATCCTTGATCTGTTCGACACGATCATCCTCCCGACATTCAAATCGCGGTATACGCAGTTCTTGGTGTTCTTCCTCAGCGCCAAGGACCCGCAGTACGCCGACGTGTTCCTGGGTACAATGATGGGTAAAGTAGGCGACCCGGTGCGCAACCTGACGACGGACCGCGTATCGACGGTAGCCAAGGTCGCTGCAGCCTCGTATCTGGGTAGCTTTGTGGCCCGTGCCGCGTTCATCTCGCCGCAGATTGTGCGCAACGTGATGGGAGTGTTGGTGCAGTGGGCGAATGCATACCTGGACTGGCAGGAGCAGAGGGAGCCGGAGCGGTCGTATGCGCAGGCGCTGGCACCTTCAGCTGCTAATTCCCTGCATGTGGACTTTGAGCGGCACGCCGTGTTCTACGCCGTGACCCAGGCGGTTCTATATCTGTTCTGCTTCCGTTGGCGCGATCTGGCTACGCCGCTGGATGCCCAGCAGCCACTGGACGAGTCTGAGCTCGATAGCCTGCGTTGGTGCCCTGAGGTCGAGGGCATCCAGCGGGTGGTGTTCTCTAAACTCAACCCGCTGCGCGCCTGCTCTGCTGCCGTCGCCCAACAGTTTGCTGCGGTGGCCTCGCAGACAAACTTTTTGTTCTGCTATGCGCTGATCCAGCAGAACAAGCGCTCTACCAGTGCCGACGAGTCTGACGATGCTGCTGCTCGCGGTAGCAGTATCACTAGTCTGTTGCGCAAGGAGCTCGATACTTTCTTCCCCTTCGATCCAATGGCCCTGCCCATCTCGCGCCAGTACATTGACCCCATTTACCTCGAGTGGAGGAGTGTTGGCGGCAACGGTGATGACGAGGACGATAGTGATGATGACGGTGACGATGATGGCGAGCCGGCTGAGGGCGCTGACGATGACGACGAAGAGGGTGTTGTTGACCAGATGATCGCAATGTCCATCTCTCCGGTGCCGCCACTCGGTGCTGCCTTCCTTCCCCGCTAACAAAAGGCACGGAGAACCAGCTGTACTGTTGTGTTTGGTGTGGGGGCACGGTATGCCAATTTATGATATGTGATGTGGTTTTAGCATATGTGTGAATAATTCAAAAGGAAGTTTTCAAAACTAGAGAGCATAAGACAAAAGGATGAAAGACCTGCAAATGCAACACGCCTCCCTTCGCCAGAGCGGTATGCCGTGATCATCACGGCTACAGGTCTTCATCGGAACCTGTATCCACACCCATAGCGCTGCCGCGGCTCTCGTTAGCGGCCAAGGCTACTCTATCCATCGACTCGCTGTGGAGGGTGGTCTCGGGCGCGCAACGATACAAACAAGAGTAGTTAATATATCATTTGCCTGGATATTTTATATCTAAAGTATGATGGAGTTAGCAGATCTAAAGAGTTACTCGACCCAACTAAAAACTTGTGAGTAAATGCCACCTCAGGACCGAGGGTGACTCTACACTTCGCATTGGACCACCCTCAGTCATTCAGTGTAATGATACAGCAGCAGTCTAACCATGTTGATATCATCAAGTGAAAAGTTGTATTGAAATATACTGTGGTTACATTATTTTCAGTGCTGCTATCATCTAGAGAAACCTTTCTAAGGAGTAAGGAAGTAGGTGCATAACACCAGTGGAGGTTATATGAACACAGCCAGGGAGGCTGGCTATCTTCCCATCCTCATCTTCGTTCCTCGTATTCTCTTCCTTCCCTATGCTCTCTTCCTATCCACACTCTAGATATGTGAAGTATCAACAATGCACGCACTCCTTACATACACACTCATATTCTGAAACACTATTTTACTAACTGCTTCTTTCATTTCCTTGTAGGTGCAAGAGTAAGGCCCTGCTTAATACACAGCCTTTGCGAGTCCAACTCGCGACAGCAGAACCACTTGGTTCGCGGACTGGGCTGTGGATCATGCCCGACTATAGGCGGGGTTAGGCTGCAATTTGTGGTTTATTTTTCTGGTCTTGGCGCGAAGCTAATTTTTCGCATTGATGAAAATGGTGCTATTTGTAGGTTTGTGCAGGTGACCCACGTCATCTCTGCCCACCCGCCTCTCTTCCTTTTATACTCAATCGGACTGTAAATTTATACACCTTAGCACTTCTTTTTTGACTATGACCGAAGTTGACGATTACTGTTGTGTCATCGACCGCCACCTGCACGAGCTGCTCGACGACGCCAACGAGCAGCAGAGGCGTAACGAGCAGGGCGAAATCGGCTACCAGGCACCGCAATTCTACAATGTCGTTCACATTAACGATGCCGAGAAGCTGAGCGACAACGGCTCGTCGTTTATCGGGTACTCGATAATTTTTGGAGACTACGAGGTGAAGCGTCGGTACAGCGAGTTTGAGTCTCTGCGAACGTGTCTGTGCCGCCTGTACCCGACCTTCATAGTGCCACCGATTCCCGAGAAGCACTCAATCACGCAGTACGCGGTGCTGCAGAAGCGGGCCAAGGAGGACCAGTATATAATTGAGCGGCGCAAGCGAATGCTGGAGCGCTTTCTGAACCACCTTGTGGAGCATCCGATTCTGAGCAGCGAGCATATTGTGCATCGGTTCTTTGAGAACGGAGTGTCGTGGACCGAGGTGCTGCATTCGCCGGTGGTGACAAACTTGCCCAAGACGCCGCTGTATTCGTCGCCGTCGCGGTCGCCTGGCTCGTCTATTGCCGATGGCACCAGTGTGCAGATGCCGAAGATTGCTGCTACCAACTGTCTTGCTGCCGATGTGCCGGTGCCAAGCACTCTGGCGCCAATTCGGAATGTCGAGGCTCGGTGGATGGATTGCGAGCTGTTTACGAACCGCTATTCGAACCAGTTTTCGGGCGTGGTTGAGCGCAGCGAGCGCAAGATTTATCGCAAGCTTGGGGAGCTGTCTGGTGACTATGCGGAGCTGGGTGCGTTGCTTAATGGATTCAGTCTGCTGGACAATCAGCATGAGGACTTGGCAGCGGCGATCGAGAAGGCTGGCCAGGCGGTCGATAGCTCGTATATCGAGATCAACGCCCTGCTGCGTAGCATGGAGGCGGACATGAGCGAGCCCATCCACGAGTACTCCCAGTACGCTGCTATCATCAAGCAGGTTCTCCGCTTCCGTATGCTCAAGAACCTGCAGGTCGACAATACCCAGGACGCCCTGCTGTACCAGAAGAAGAAGCTCGATACTTTGCTCCAGGCCGATGATGAGGCGAAGAAGCTGGCCCAGGTTCTTGAGACAAGCAGTATCAAAGACTCTCCCACTACTGCTACGGGTGGTACTGGATTCCCCGGCGACTTTAGCGAGCCCGAAGATATCGACCCCCATGGCTTTGTCACGCCGCAGAGAGCAAACACTGACGCTGCATCGTCGGTCAATGTGCCTGCTGCTGGCTCGATAAGGTCACGTGGTGCCAGCGTAAGCTCAGCTGTCTCCAATGCCGACGCATACCATCCCGAGTTCACTCCGACGCTGGCTCCGCACAGCATCCCCGAGGACCGAGAGATGCCACTGCCGTCTAGTAGCGGTCCTGGCCTGCGGTCTCGGTCGGGTACAGCTACGAGTGGCGATTCTTTGGTTGGTCCGGGCAGGTTGCGGACTCATCGTGACAGCTTGGCAGCACTTGGTGGTGACCTGGACGGCAAGAGTAAGTGCGACGACGATGACGAGGATGATCCGCTGGCTCAGTTCCAGCAGGAGGAGTCCAACATGTGGGGCGGGATTGGCAGCACTTTGCCGCGGCCCAGAGCCCGATCGCGTGTGCGCAGCGAGACCACCGAGGACCATATGGCCAAGTCAGAGTTTATTGGCAGAAAGAATTTGGCGGGACAGGTTCTGAGCAAAAACGCCCGCGAGTACCACCAGAACCGGCACCAGCAGCAGCAGCAGCAGCAGCAGTCGGCCACACTTGGGGCTGGTGGTTCTGCAGCCGAGTCGTTCCCGCAATCTCAGCACAATGTAATGGCCGCGTCGACGCCAGCTCTGGGATACCGCCGCAACAGCAATCTGCTTGGTTCAGAAGGCGGCTTGCACACGCGGACTGTGCCACACACATCGCCTGCTGCTACCAGTAGTCAGCCGCCGCCGCCTTCAATGGCCTCATCTTCTACATTTGGGTCGCGGCTCTTGCGGTCGCCAAAGGCTTTGGGCGACGGTATCATGAACCGGCTGACATATGCACTGAACGGCATGATGGACGTGGACCCCGAGCAGATGCGCCGTAACCAAATTGGCAGGGCTTCGGACAAGATTAGCGTGCTTGAGGAGCAGCTCGAGATGCTGAGCAACGATTTGGTGCTGGTAAACACGAGCACGCAGGATAACCTGGACCGTTTCCAGAAGCAGAAGATGCGCGAGGTCAAGGCTATTCTGGTGGCTATGTCCAAGATGCACCTTGAGTGGGCGGAGAAGAACCTCGAGATCTGGAAGGAGGCAAAGGAAGCTGTGGACGCGGTGGATGCTGTGGGAATCAGAAACTAGAGAAGGGGGAGACCACCCAGCCTCCTCCCTCTCCCTCGCTCCTCGCCATTGTGCCTTTTATTGACAGTATCAAAATTCTTCGTCTAATTACTATCTCGTTTTGTTTGCTATATCTCGCAATTTTCAGCCTCTCTTGGTTCGTTGTGCGGGAGGCTTGTATGGCTGGACCGTTTGTGTATCTGGTCTCTGGTCTCTCCCTCATTTGTGAGGATAAAAGGAGACCATTGAGGTTGGGACTGTTTGGGTTTGACTTTCATCTCAATTTTATGTCTCTTCCTCTCGCCTTATTCACGACCCGCCTAACACTTTTACTAACATCTCCATATATTCCAACTCCCCTCACCCCACATTATATCCACCTGCTTTATCATCTCCACCATGCATATCACAAATATTGCGTTGATTCTCTCGGCAGTCGCCACCTCCTTTGCACGGCCCTTCGGTCAATTTGAATTCGATCCCCTGACTGGTGCTGTCGCGTTCACTGGCGTCGATGCCGCCGTCGACCCCTTCGGCAACTCATTTGTGGGCGTCCAGCAGGACACCAGTCTTGTTGGCCAGCGTCTGGTTGGTCTCACCCAGAACTCTGCATCCGGCAACCAAGGAGGCCCTGCCTTTGAAGCCAACGGCGCTGTCATTGCCGGACCCATGTAGACCAAGAACACAGTACTTTCTTGCACCATGCACCTTCTTTAAAAACGTTAATGTTTTTGTGATAATGAAAAATATGAGATACAAGTTTAATATGCGGCATTGGCATCCTCGACGTTAATGCCATGGGCTTTGGCCAGCTCCGGGTAGTACTTTGCAGCAACATCGCGGTGCGACGAGATCCGGTTCAGAACGGTGGAAGTTCCGGGGTCCTCGGAATACAGCTCGTTGAACTGGTTTCCAGAGTCCGACACGACAGTCTCCGGGCGCTCATCCAGGATATGCTGGGGGATCTCCAATGGCGTCAGCTTCTTATCGATGCGAGCGCCGAGGAAAAACGGAATCGAGTACCGCGGTCCACGACCGGGCGGTGGGTTCAAAACCTGGTGGGTAGTAGCTACCGCGACCCGCTGGACAAGGTGCTCGAGCCCTGTGCCAATATTAACCACAAACGATCCCTTGATCGGCCGTGCATCAACCCAATCGCCCGCATGATTCTGCACCTGCAACCCCGGCAAATCATTCGCCTGATACAGAATCGTCAGCAACGACGAATTATCACGGTGCGGGCCGACTCCTTGGTCGCCGTCTGTGGCCGAGAGCTCGTCGATTGCTGGGTATTTGACTAGCTTTGCCCGGTGCTGCTGGCCCTTGACCACATATTCGTCCAATAGGATGTTGGCCGGTAGTCCGACTGCCTCGGCAACGTACCGCGTGAGCTCTTCGGCCAGGTCAGTGGCTTGCTTGTGGTAGTCGAGGAGGGCGTCGCGGAACCCCGGAAGCACAGTGTCGGAGGGCCAGAGGTTCGGACCGGTTAGGCGCTCGTGGATGGGCTGGCCGGGTTGCCACAGTTGCGGTAGCTCGTTGGCAAAGTCGAATTGCTCCCGGTTGTCTTTCTTGTCCTTGGTGATCTCGTTGCCCTGCACGCTGTAGCCGAGGAATGTCGGTGAATGGATCTTGTCTGTCTTGAGCTTCTCCTCCAACGGTAGGTCAAAGTACTTTACGGTCAGCGAGGTGAGGTGGTCAAGGAACGACTGCGTGATGGCGTGGCCGGTGACGTAGAAGAACCCGACGTGAATCAGCGCGTGCTTGAGGTCCTGTAGGAACTGAGGCTTGTTGCTCCTGGCGACTGCCAGGTCCAGTACGGGAATCGAGCTAAAGTCGGGCGCCGTCATTTGCTTGTAGAAATACGAGGGGAATGGATTGAATGTGTCGATGGGGCTTGTTGAGAATAGAAGCGGTGCTCCAACACGCTATCTTTATACCCACCCCCTTGGCCCCACCAATAATGAATTGCTCGTGGGTGGTCAGACAACCCAACCTGGCATAGCCAGTTAGCAGCACTGCGAATTGCGACATCGACCCTGTCTGACAAATTGGGCGGCACGGGGACGCAAAGAGGTTGCTTTGGCCATTTGCCGTGGGAATTACGTGCTTGCATGCCCGCATATTCCGCAGGTGCAGCCGCTTGCCAATCCACACATTTAGAACATTTCAGGGGGGTTGCTTCTTTTGTGCTTTTCGAGTCGCTTGACATCGGAAGGGGTGTAGATTTTTTTCTCACTGGGCTTGAAAGATAAAGTCACTCTGATGCACGTATATTAGTGGGATTCTCCTAGTGGTGAGAAAGTTTGGCGTCGATGTCTGTGAACCCCGCTGAATGACCTGTGTGCCATTGTCATTCACTGAAGTGACAGCCACCCCCTTTTTCAGGGGGCTACAGGCAACCAAGTGGGGGCTGTAGAAATCAGATAGTGCCCCTAGCACAGCTACAGGGGGTACAGGCTCTGCACATAGCAATTCCTCGTCTATGTCGCCGAAGAGGTTATGTAATGGCTGAGGATATGGTATACTTGTTTAGAAGGTTAATGAAGAATAGAAGGTAATAATTATACGTAAGATAATAGCTGCTTTCACACCCGCGTGTTTACGCCCACTTGCCAATGAGTGCCATGATGGCAGCACCCAGGAACATGACAGTGAAGCAGGCTGCCTTCATGCCACGCCTGTAGCTGCGGAACTCGAGTGTGCCAAACTCCTCAGCAAGCAAGTTAACCAGACCGCTGTAGATCAGAATACCCGCCGACAGGCAATCAAGCACGCCCATCGAGATCAGGGACGAGGGCGAGTTGGGTGCATACGAGTAGCGGACACCAATGCCAATGCACATGCCAATAGGCGTGATAAGCATGAACAGGGCAGCGCTGGCAAAGGCGTGGGCAAACGAGTGGCGGGCGTACTTGATTTGAGCCAGACGGCTGCCGAGCGCCAGTCCTTCGCAGAGCTGGTGGAAGGCGATGGCAATAAGCAGGGTCTTGAATTCAGTGCCAACGGCAATCGACAATGTGACGCCGATGATGACCGAGTGCAGGCAGATGCCGAGCTCGAGGATGTAGGTGGAGATACGGTTCTTGCGAGCCTTGATCGAGTCATCGCTGCCTGTGACAAACGACAAGCCGTGGATGTGGTTGTGGTGCGTGTGCACAGCCACAGCATCGCAGTTCTCGCTGTTCTCAACGGTACCGTAGCCGGTAGACTCATTGGCTGGCAGCGTGACGACGGGCTTCTGGTCAACGTCGCTTACAGTGGTAGCATTGGAGCTGCCATTGTGATGGTTGCGTGGAGCCATAGTCTGCGACTCAAGGTTCATAGGGTCGGTCGCCACAGAGTGTGCCAGGTCATCCGGAAGTCCATGGCTATGCGGGTGGCTCTCCATGGCGTGGCTGGACAGCAAGAATTCCATCAGGTGCATAGCAAAGATGGCCATGATCGCTAGAACACCCGGCCAGCCGCTGTAGTTGCCCAAGCGGTCACCGATGCATGGGTTACCGAGACTGCCGGAACCAGCAGGCAGCATGTGGATAAGTGCGGTCGAAATGATGACACCAGTGCCCAGGAACTTGCCCAGGGTCAGGATGCTTGGCGGAACGCGCAGGGCAGGTACGAAGTGGCTGATGACGGGCAGCATTGACCCCAGACCACCGGCAGCGAGGATAATGAAGATGGCGGCAATATGCAAGCCAGAGTTCCAGTCGTCGACACCAGATGCATAGCAGTCGGTCTCCTCGTGGTCGTGGTCGTGGTCGTGATCGTGGACAGAGTGGCGGAGAGCAAACTGCTGTGGCAAGGCGGCTGTTGCGGAGGCAGTATGAAGCAGCAAGCTGACTGTGGCGAGTGCCAGCAGCGGGTGAATGTTTCTTTTGAAGAACATGTCGACAATGACGATGATGGTGTGTTCTTGAGATTGGCGGAGGGTTCCGGACGGCGGAGTAGGTATTAATCGCCTTGCAACAAAGGGGTGAAACTGTCGGTCGGAAGGAATAGAACTAGCGCAATGTGAATGAAGACCTCACCCATCGTGGGGGTGGGCGCTCGTCTTTTAAGCGCCTCCTGCTGGCCAGACAGACGAGTACCCTAGCGGCCACAGAATAACAAACTCTTCGAAAGTGCAAATCGCGAAAGACGAGAACGGAAGGCGCTGCCCCAAATTTGCGAGTGCCGCGCACGTTTTTATTGGCTGCAGGCGGAAATCACCGGCGAGGTACACGATTCGAGAAAAGGTGGAAAGGAATTTTTCCTGCGCATAGTGTTAAACTTGTAGAGCGGATTGCTGAGCCGACGCAGATGATTGGCACTGCATTCTTATTGTGTGCGACGACTGGCTGGCCAGCAAGCCCTTTCAAGAGTGTGTACCTTACAGTAAGTGTCTCTGACATCATTACTCGCATTACCTCCTGACTCGGGGACATGACCGTGCTGATCCTGTGGCCACACTCTGGCACAGGTCCGACCACTGTCGATGAACAAATGTTGAGAGCACATTCATGGCTGTGGAAGCAAAAGGAACAGCTTCCGAGGAACAGTTTTGGTCGGCGTTGGCTAAAGACAGGATTAACCATTCTCAGGAACAGATGGCATGATGTAGCTATTTTTGTGATGTGTAAAAAAACATACATGGAGCGCTGTCTCTATGCGAAGCATTGCCTGCTGCGGTTTGCACTGATTGTCTGCGCTCGATTAAGATCATTGCCATTTCTTGGCGGAGAGCTGCAGTTTGGACAGGCTGCCACCATAGAAAGCTTAAGTGTATTGAGAACCTTTACTTCAAGTGAATGTAGTTATCAAACGAGTTCTTGGGGACGGTGCGGGTGTTGTAGCGTCGCGTTCCGCCATGGTTATACTCTTCTACAACAACGCTGTTTCCAGTGACCTTGGCAACCCAAGCCACATGGCCATAGGTACCTGCGTTTGTCTGTGCAACAGCACCGGGTTTAGGCGTGTCGTTTATCGATACCTTGGTCTTGTGCGCTGCCTCATCCCATGTCTTCGCATTCCCCCAGTTGGGTCCTTTGTAGTAGTTGTTGAACTTGACCCCCAGACGCTTGTTGATACGAAAGGCAACAAATGAGGTGCACTGGCAGATATAGTAGCCCCAGGGGTCGACGCTGTCGCACTTGCCTTTATATGGGTAGTCATCAGTTATCGGACCAGCAGACTCGCCACCGCTAGAGCCATCGGCACTGCACTCTGCGGCAACATACCCAGTTGATCCTGTCTTGACGTAGTAGTCAGAAACGTAGCACCCGTCGGCTGTCTTGTCCCAGAGCGAATTGCCCTTAATATTTTCGCCGGACGTTTGGCAAGTGAGCTTGACGTCGTCATTTTCCTTGTAAGTCTTGACAACGTTGCCAGAGGTATCGGGGCTCGAGCGACAGTTGACGACGTCCGCTTTGTAGATAGGGTAGGCGAATGTTGTCAGTGCGAAATATGCAAGGCAAATGAAGGATATTATTGCAGGCTTCATGTTTGTTTCGAATGAGGTTGGATAATGTGTGTAGTTTGATAACAGTGCATGGGCTATCAAGGAGGTTATATAGCTAGCCATCCTGTTTCAACACTGCAGCATGTTCGGCAATTAGTATGACCGCATGATTATCGGAATGAAATGCCAAGACAATCGTACAATCAGCCACCACCACCACCACCACCCCATCCCCTACTTTGTCATGTAGACAATGCATTCGGCAGACACTGGGTGCTGTTTGGCAGATAGTTTGTATACCCTCAGCTATTGTATGACCCTGGTGATTTGGTGATTTGGTGATTTCTATGTAGTTATATCTACAGTCTGTAATGTGATTTTAGTCTTTGGTTATCGAGGCTATGTTTGACCACCTTCTATGCTCATTCCCATATTTGAATCCATTCAATAAGGTAGAATTTTCTATGACAAGGGTAACAGGCTCCTAAATTTATTTTTATCTAATTTTTCCTATCTACCATGGGCAACATTCCAGCTCATGGTGTCTCTATTTTATGTCTCTGGAGCACGAAAAATTGTTTACCCAATACAGTCATTATGACTTAAGACTGATAACCAGCTATTAGGTTAGCAGTCTAACTTTGACCAAAGCTGCTAGCAATGCACTCGGCGGCAACATATCCGGGTGATCCCGTCAAGACATGGTAGTCAGTAACGAAGCACCCGTCGGTTGTCTTGTCCCATAGAGAAATACCCTTGACAACCTCACCAGCCGTCTGGCAGGTGAGTTGGACGTCGTCGTTCTCCTTGTAAATCTTGACAATGCTGCCATAAGTATCGGGGCTAGAGTGGCAGTTGACGACATCACCCCTGTAGATGGTGTAGGCACTTGTTGCCAATGCGAAATAGGCAAGGCAGATGGAGGAAAGGATTGCAGACTTCATGTTTGATTCGGGCGGAGTTAGTGAAAAAGGTATAGTTTGACAACGAGACCTTGATTGACAGGCATGTTATATAGTTGACCAGCTTCTTTCTACACTGCAACTTGCTCGGCAACAGGTGCTTCTATGTAATATCCTGAGTGCCGTATTAAGCTAATAAAACAACTAGCCACCGCTATCTCCACATTTCCCTTTACACAGTGCATTCAGTATGCACTGGTCAATGATTTCTGCAAGTAGCTTGTATACTCTCGGCAATAAGTGCTTCTATGTAATACCCTGAGTGCCATATCAAGTCAATAAAACAACTAGCCACCGCTATCTCCACATTTCCCTTTAGACAATGCACTCAGTATGCACTGGTCAATGATTTCTGCAGGTAGCTTGTATACTCTCGGCAACAGGTGCTTCTATGTAATACCCTGAGTGCCATATCAAGTCAATAAAACAACTAGCCACTGCTACCTCCACTTTTCCCTTTACACAGTGCATTCAGTATGCACTGGTCAATGATTTCTGCAGGTAGTCTGTATATTCCTGGCTACTGCATGATTCTGGTGATTAGGCGATTTGAAAGTAATCCTGTCGGGAGCCTGTGCTCTAATAATACTCACCTTTGCGCGTTCATCTGTGTCCTCGCATATGAAAGCTTCAGCATCGACACAAACTTGCATGACTGATATATTTTTAGAACAAGTGATTTACAGCAATTTCGTCTTGTCTTGCAGCGCCTTTGTAATACCAAAGCATTTCACCACGATGCTGCTTACATATGCACCATTATGCAGATACAGGTATGCAGTATAGATTGATCTGCCTAAGCAGAAGAGATGGGCTAAATATAGCGTCATCCGTCTGCAACTAATATCCTGGGAATATCTCAATGTCTTCAACAACAACAGATGTTTGTGGTGCCTTCGCGTGCTACGAATGTGCATTTATGGAGAAGCTGTGGAGCATAGATATATAAGACCAGGAAGTATCGCCGACAAGAAACGGAAACAGTATCTCTTCTCATACTCCCACTCCGCCTATTCCCTACGGCCAGCACATTCCTCAAGCCAAGAACCTCATCTACACTCAAGCCATGAAGGTCGCTGCTATCTCCGCCATCGCTCTTGCCTCCCTCTCCCAGCTCGTCTCTGGATACGCCATCAACGGAGACAACGTTAACTGCCGCTCTGGTCCAGGCACCAGCTTTGATGCTGTCCGTAAATACAGCCGTGGTGACGATGTCACTCTCTCTTGCCAAACTGAAGGCGAAGCCGTCAGGGGTGATTCGCTCTGGGGCAAGACAACTGATGGGTGCTACGTGGCCGACTACTACGTCCAGACTGGCACAAGCAGCTATGTTGCCGACAAGTGCGGCGCATCGGACAGTGGGTCCGGTAATAATGGCGGCGATTCCGGCAATACCGGCAACACTGGTGGCAGCGGATTCTGCAAGAATGTGAATTCTGCCACTCTCGAGATGGTCAAGGATTTCGAGGGCTTCGAGTCTAGCCCTGCTCCCGACCCCATCGGCCTGCCTACCGTCGGCTACGGTCATCTGTGCGAGACCAAGGGCTGTGGCGAGGTGACTTACAGCTTCCCCTTGACCGAATCTACTGCGTTATCTCTGCTCAAGGATGACCTTCCAAAGTACTCGATTTGCCTTGCTGGATACCTCAAGAGCTCTGTTGCCCTCAATGACAACCAGTGGGGTGCATTGACCTCGTGGGTGTTCAACGTCGGATGTGGTAATGCCAAGTCGTCAACCCTGGTGTCACGGCTAAATGCTGGCGAGGACCCGAACAAGGTGGTTAGCGACGAGCTGCCGCAGTGGCGTCTGGCTGGCGGAAAGGTGTTCTCAGGACTGGTCAGGCGTCGTGCTGCCGAAGTCAAGCTGTTCACCACGCCTTCGTCGAGCCAAGCCTTCCCCAACTGCCAGTAATATGCTGTTGTCATTCTGAGAGCACAGTACTCCATAGTAAAAATTGTTGATACCTCTTTCCATCTCTTATTCGAGAAAATCGCAAGCTCAGAGATACAATTGCAAACCAGTTATTTCATCCTATTTTTAGAATTATGTAGACATTGCAGCTTCTTGGCCATCATTCTTACCCAATCCTCAACACAGACGAGGTGGTTATTCCATGCAGTTGTCTCCTGCTGGCAGAAGAAGATCTGCCAATAGATTGGCACAGCCATCAGTGAGGCTGGAAATTATCACTTTCTTTGGAGATACCCTGCTGACGCAAAGGTTGGTCTCAAAAGCAACCAAAATTTTATTGAAAGGTGATCTGTAGAGACCGACATGTTTATGTCAATCATTGCATTAGATTGGACTGCACCGTTTTTCTTGGGAACCGTATTATAAGCTACCATAGGGTCTAGCTACCACTGCTCAGAGTCCTCCTTCTATCCACACCGACATTCTCCTCAATTTACAATGGCACCATTCACATTCATGTTAATAGTTTTTGCGGCATTTTTCAGCTTTGCGTTCGGTCTATCAAGACGTGTGGACACATCAGAGGCATCCAATGTGCGCAGCGGCATCCTTTTCAGAAATAGCACACAGACCTCATGCGAGGTAGTAATGTTGAACACGTACACTGGACTGGTTGCTGCAAACTGCTTCAAGAATGCCAGTAACATCTACGCAGACAAGTCTGTCTATGACATCTACATTGAGGGCGGCAACGGGACGAATCCCTATCGGACTGCTGTTGTTGACTTCTCATTTCACTCTTCGTACGATCCTAAGACGCTTGCCAACAATGTCTATGGTATTCGTTTCAACAGTCCCACCAAATACAACATAGACAACAGGCTCGGTCTCAATCTGAAGGACTATTCAAAGTTCATCTTCTCACGCAAGATTATTTCGGACGTCGCAAACATGAAGTGGACTAGCACAGCTACGGCAGTCACCAATCTTACAGCCCCAAGTGGCTGTACTGCAGCATCATCGCTCTATGCAGCAAACTCGGACAGCATGATCTGCATCGACTCTGCAACTGTAGGAGATGACGGCACTTCATGCACTGTGCCGTATAGCCAAGTGTATGGCGTCACCTCCAACGGTACTACCGCTATTGTAGGCATGTACAGCCACTCGGTCGTGTATGGTGACGACATGTGCGGGGGTAAGAAGATGCTCCACTACTACACTGCCTTCCCTAATCTCTACAAGGCTATCTGCGCGACTCTTATGCTTATTATTCCTAGCTACAATTCTACCGGAAGGACTAATGGGCCAGCGGGTATGGACTTCAAGATGGCTTCACCAAGTACTAATGTGTCTGGTGTTACCATCCTTGGCGGATATACGCTGCAACCTCATGCGGCGCAGTTGTCAGAAATCAAATCACCGTCAGATTCTTCCTCTAACAACGAGCTGGACGAATCTTCTGTATTGGAATCAGAGTCGTCAGTCTCAGACGACGTGTTTGAAATTACCTCAGTTGGAACTAGCCATGTAACCCCCGCACCCTCGGGGAATGCAGAGAGCTCTGGGCTACCAAAATCAGCAGCCATTGCGGTAGGCGTCACCACTCCCCTAGCAACTCTTGGTATTATCGCACTCGTGCTGATTTGGTACAGGAAGTGGAAGAGGCGTCAACACAAGCGTGATCTGGATCCATTTTCGGATAACTGCAGCTTGCAGTCAGACAGACTCGACATTGGTGGAACTGGTTTTGCAGATGATGATCTCCCTCCTGCATACACAAATGCACATGACAACAGATCATTTGTAGTCGAAACCAAGCGAGATTTCAGTATTCAATAAATTGTTTTATCGTAGTCTACGAATCGCAATGTAACTCTAATCAATTGGTCTACGGTGCTTAATAAGTCGGAGACGCATCGGTTCCCCAAAACGGTGGCTGTTCTCGTCATCAACAAAGTTTATGAAGCCAACTGATGCCTTGATCCAGTCGCATGTTGCAAATGCCAACTCGCCCCATATGGTAAGGGTAATGTCGTTGCCGTCATAGTTGATCTGAAGACGCTCAGATGGTCCAGGTAATTCTGGAGACACGCAAATAGAATTCATCTCATCGGGACAGCCCAGGTACCCGCCATTGTGAGTCAGGTAGACAGTACCATCGATGGTTTCGCAGGAAAATATGTCACCATATCTGGGACTAGCCATGAGTTCTCCACCAGACGCATTGATACCATCCTGTTCAGGTTCGTAGTCTTCGTCCTCGTCGCCATAGTCCTCGTCATCGTCGCGTGGAATGATAAGATTGAACTGCTCTCCGTCAAGGACCTCATCGCCATTCTCGTCCTTCAGCTTGAATTCTCCATTTGGCAGGCGACTGGGCGGTTGTGGATCCTTGAGTCTCCTGTCTTGTTCCCTGTAGCGGTCCATCGCTGTGATATCCATTCTGACATCAGATACGAAATGCCACTGGAGAGACTCCGAAAAAGAATAAATGTTGTCGGTATTGTTGGTATCGACGCACTGGAAAGAGCCGTTGTCATAGATAATGAAGCAGTGGTTACAGTATCCTTCCAAGGCTATGGTGAACTCGGCAAACTGCTCAAGGTTGCGCTCCGTGTAATACTGTACGATGGTGTTTTCATCCGCCCAGTCCTTGTCTATTTTTCCAATGCAATTTTCGTGGATAAAATACACGATGGGGGGTTTGGGGTTGAACTTGAGTCCATCGCGCTCGGAAAGACATCTCCACTTGAGTTGACTGTCGTAGTTCCAGGGATTCAGCCTGCTAATGTAATTTCTGGAGGTGTAGTCACATTTCACTGGACCCTCTGGTATATTGTGCAGCGTGAAATAGTCAGCTTCAAACACAATAAACGGTTCCTTGGAGTCGCCCTGCTGCTCGATTGCCTGCTGCTCGGTCTCAACTTCTATGAAGGTGGTGTGGTTGTCGACAAAGCACGTGAGAATGTTGTCGCGGTTGACGTGGGCAGGGACAAAGACGGTAAGCATCGTGTATAAACCGAGACGATGGAAAATGATGAGAAGATGGGAAGAGGGGAAGTAAAGAGTCTAACTCGGTACAATCCGGAGAGTATTGCGGATCCTTTATAGGGGCTACGAACTAGAAGGTGGCTGCGGAGACACTGGTTTTTCACACATATTCAGTAAACTGAGGAGTGATTATCTTGTTTTTCCGTGTTGGCGAGGATCGGCGCCTGTGTCCAAAATGGCAGCAACATTGAGTCCATATTTTTTGATAGGCTCTAAGCAAACAGCAAAACATAGTTCACTACTCGGAAAGTAATGGATAGGTGGAGCGCTAGTGGAGCAAGTGAAATGAAAGGAGAGAAAGGAACACGTGGAGAGTCAGAGACGATACCACAGAGCAAAGGAAGTGTTATGTCAGCGATAGCCAATGTCACGATACCGCTAGAAGCCTTAGACCATGTCCAAAAGAAAGTAAAATGCTAGGAGCAAAATGATATATTAAAGTATATGAAAATGGTCAAAGAAGCAAGAGAGAACTGTCAGAAGAGATGAGCGGAACTCTGCACTCTCTTTTTGCCCTTTGGAGCTCTACTCGGAGCTCTAAATACAAAGTGATAATTGAACCGAGGAACTAAACCAGGAATCGAGACAGAAAGGAGTGACAAAAAGTGATTAAGTGAACAGGATCCTCTGATTCTAACAAAGACAACCTTGTAAATGGAACAGTCGCTCAAAGGCAGAATATGTAGGTATCTATCATAGAAATTGTTGCTATACATACCTTCACGTCTAGGCGAAGCACGCAGTAGCGCCCAAAGTTCTTCACAAAGAAATCGCTGGCACTGCGGATTCGATAGTCCCGGAGCACAGCCTTCGGCTCGTCATAGGGTAGGTGTGCGATTACGCCCAAGAATCTCTCGACTGGCAAAAGAAAGGTGGATCTTCCCATCCGACGAGGGAAAAACCCAGCGACAACCTGGCTGTAACTGGGTCCCATGATGTCCTGAATAGGCAAGGACTTGTCGAAAATGTGCAGGTTCTCAGATGCAAAAGGTTTCCCATATGCATTCATTAGGCTCAATGACACTACCGTAGACCATTTCCTTCACAAATTTATTCCAGCTTGGGGACAGCGCACTTGTATCATGATCCCGCGCTTGGCTACTATCCATCGATGCTGGAGATGCATCCACAATACTACTGCCATTCCTTAGTCTTTCTCCCGAGGTATTAGTGCAGAATATGTCAGAGCTCTCCGAGCATCAGCGTTTATGCTCGCTTGCCATAGTAGAGTTATTAGTTGGGAAGCAAGAAGAAAATATGTGTGAGATTATTTGGAGAAAGGAGTACTGCATTTTGTTGCGGCTGCGCAAATTTGGGCAGTTGTTCGGTGGCTAAGTGCTAAGCCACAACGCCCCAATTTAATCATTTAGTGATTAGATTTGCCCTTAGCATTTTTTCGTAGACCGCTTCGGACAGGGGCTATGACTCTCAGACGATTCTCGACGCACTCGCCATATTTCCTACTTCCCAGTTTATATTTTCGGACACTTTTGTTGAATTGTCATCAGCAGGGAATTAATTTTTTTACAAGCATGAGCGAAATCGAGCAGCTAAAGCAGCAAGTGGAAGCGCAGGGCGGAGTAGTGCGCCAGCTCAAGGCGGACAAGGCGGACAAGGCATCGATCGACGAACAAGTCAAGATTCTTCTTAGCCTGAAGGACAAGCTACGCATTGCCTCAGGTGAGCCAGCATCGTCTGGCAAGAGCGCCAAGTCGTTCTCGCTGAAGACTCCCAAGGTAAGAAAAGAAAAAGCCAAAACAACCGCGCCACCGTGACTAACATAAGCGAGTGAGTCACTAACACTAAGCCCCCAGTCCCTTAGGGCACCAAGGACTATACGGCCAAGGAGATGTCTGTGCGGTCTCAGATATTCTCGACCATCACTTCAGTGTTTGAGAAGCACGGCGCCGTGACAATCGACACGCCGGTGTTTGAGCTGAAGGAGATTCTGACGGGCAAGTACGGAGAGGATAGCAAGCTCATCTACGATCTAAAGGACCAAGGCGGCGAGGAATGCTCGCTGCGGTATGATCTGACAGTGCCATTTGCGCGCCACGTAGCAATGAACGGAATCTCCAACATCAAGCGATTCCAGATCGCCAAGGTGTACCGTCGCGATCAGCCGGCGATGACCAAGGGACGGATGCGTGAGTTCTACCAGTGTGATTACGATATTGCGGGCCAGTACGACGCAATGATTCCTGATGCTGAGTGCGTGCGGGTGGCGGTTGAGGTTCTGACGAGCTTGGATGTCGGGAGCTTTGTGATTAAGCTAAATCACCGCAAAATCCTCGATGCTATTTTTGAGGTCTCGGGAGTGCCAGACGATAAGATCCGGACGATTTCGTCGGCAGTCGATAAGCTGGATAAGCTGCCGTGGGCGGATGTCAAGAAGGAGATGACGGAGGAGAAGGGTTTGGATGAGGCCGTGGCTGATAAGATTGGCGAGTATGTGCGACTGAGTGGTCGCGAGGAGTTGCTCGATAAGCTGCGGGCGTTGCCGGAGCTGATGGCGAGCACGAAGGCGCAGGAGGGCGTGGCGGACATGGAACTGTTTTTCAAGTACGCCAAGATCTACAATATCCTCGACTACGTGTCCTTCGATATGTCGCTGGCCCGTGGGCTGGACTACTACACTGGCATTATCTACGAGGCAGTCCTGACCGAGGAGAACGTGCGGCCGACCGAGGCGCAGCCAACGGCTACCGGTGCTAAGGAGGTCAAGGAGGGCGGTGAGATCGACGAGTCGCAGGTACGCGTCGGATCAATTGCCGCTGGTGGCCGGTACGATGAGCTCGTCGGCATGTTCTCGGCTGCGCGTCGTGGCGGCAAAGCCAAGGGCAAGAACAGCAACGTGCCGTGCGTCGGTATCTCATTCGGCGTCGAGCGCATCTATTCTGTTGTTATGTCCAGGATGCAGGCCGAGACTATCAAGGCGAACAAGACCCAGGTGTATGTCATTAGTCTGAGAGACGGGCTGATTGAGGAGCGCCTGAAGATCGCGACCGAGCTGTGGGATGCTGGGATTCCGGCGGAGTTCATGTATAAGGTTAAGCCGCGTCTGCAGTCGCAGTACAATACGTGTGACCAGGAGGTCATTCCGTGGGCGGTGCTGATCGGAAGTGATGAGGTGGCCAGCGGCAATGTCAAGATTAAGAACATGGCGGCTAAGGTCGAGGGTGAGGAGGGTGGTGTCACTATCAAGCGCAGCGACATGATTGCCGAGCTCAAGAGCCGATTGGATCTGTAGAAGATGGTTACAGTAGACGATATTAAATATATGAAACCATCATATCTTGACATCCAACATATACCCTACCTTGATTCCCAAAGCTCAGAGAGCTGTATTTAGTCTGCTGCATATATAACAATTGTGATACATATCTTTGCTACAACTCTGCTTGTAGCCGGCGGCAATTAAATAATGTGATCAGTGGATTTACCATCTTTCAGCAGCATTCTAGCGCCTTATCGGCTCATGCAGCTTAGCAGTCCTGAGGCTTCAGCGCGAATGAGCGCGATATTCCGGTACAGACTTTTCCTGTCTCCTCGCAGTTTTCTTCAATTCGCCCTTTCAATTCCACCCACCCTTTTTCTACCATTCTTTTCTTGTACAAATGGCGCAGAGGTTGACAAAGGTACGCGCTCCAATTCATCGGACTAGCCACCAGCACAGCCCTGATTCAGTCTTCCAGCTAAATTCTCTTTTTTCTCTATAGGCATTCGCAGTGGTCGGTGCAACAGCAGCAACGGCGCTAGTTTCAACAGCAACGGTTATGGCGGAAGGCACGTCGAAAAAGTCGATCTACGATCCCGAGCCCCGCGAGCTCCCCACCGAGTCCCACGAGCCGACCCGCCTAACCTCGCTTCTTCGCGAAACGCGTCTCGAGACCGCCCAATTCTTCTCCATGGTAAAGGCGCACGGCCAGATCCTCGTAGACAAATGGATTGACACTGAGAAGAGCTTTGAGCGTCTGGTGAAGCGCACAGTTCCCGAGGGCGAAAAGCTGGCGCCCGGAATCATCTACGTCGGCGTGGCTGCGTTGGCGGGTCCGATTTTCATGCGCAAGCGCAATGTCGCCGTGCGCTTTGTGAGTCCGCTGGTGTTTGGTACGGCGGCTGGATTCTATTTCTTGCCAGGGACCTCGAACGTTATTTTGCGCAACATCTGGGGACGGTACGGAGACCCGAAGACTATTGATAATGCTAAGGCGCAGTGGGAGAATGCGAAGCAGGCGCAGAGGGATATGCGCAAGAAGGTTGCCGAGGCTGTGCAGGAGCTGAGGATGTCGATGCAGGAGGGCCGTGGGTTTGCGACCAAGGCGGTGGAGGAGATCAAGGAGAAGACGCCCGAGCCGGTGAAGAAGGTCGTGGAGGAGGCGCAGGTGAAGGCGGTCGAGGTCACCAAGGATGTGAGCGCGAAGGTCGCGGATAAGAAGGACAAGATTGTTGAGGCTGCCAAGGAGAAGGCAAAGTCGCTTCCGATCGGTTTCACTGACAGCAACTCGTCAAAGTAACTCAAACCCCAGTCTCCCACTTCCAAATACAATCACTGACACCAACGATCAAATGTGTGAATAAAGCCGACCATTTATTTGACAACAACGGGGGAATCATCATTCACAGAGGTAAATGCGCAGCCAAAGCAGGGGGGAAACGCCAAAAGCAATAGCTTTTTAGTAGAAGTAGCCAAGGATCTTGCCACCCATATGACGGCGACGAGCCTCCTCGTGGTCCATGATACCAGCCGAGGTGGTCAGAACGATGAAACCGAACTGGCGCGACGGCAGGAGATCGGCAACCCACTGCTCGATGTCCGAGACCTTGATGGGGAAGCGGGGCGAGATAACACCGCACTTGTTCAGGCGACCGTTGAGCTGGACAACAATCTTGCCGGCACGGTGGTCGTCGATGATCTCGAACTCACCAATGTAGCCGTGCTTCTGCATGACGGACAGGAACTTGATGATGACCTTGGAGCTGGGGCGGACCAGAACCTGGCGCTTTCCACGCTTCTCGGCGTTGCTCATGCTCTTGAGGCAGTCGTTAAGGACGGAGACGCGGACCATTTTCTCTGCTTTTTAAATGGAGGTGATCTAAGGTAACATGTAGCAAATCGCAAACATACATTTAGTGGACAAAAACACGGGGCGCTTTGATGTTTCTTCTCAGTTTCTCGTTCTTCGGCACACAAATGCAGCAGCAAATGTGCAGTCCGAGGCCAAAACAAATCGCTGCTCAAGACACATTCACAATGTGCAGACCACGGAAATGCGCGGAGAGGGGGCATTACGAGAAAGTGTGAGAAAAACAACGCCGGAATCCCAAAGTATGCCGCATATATTTTTTCTCTCTCGCCATCGCGCATCCATCGTTCCGCTCATCGTGGTCCTTGAGGCCGGGGGTGCATTTTTGGGATCCGTATACTTACAGTGCTTCTAGATTTGGGCTAAAAGTTGAAGAGGAAGACCTGCCAACGCGTGCCGATGGCGCTCTGCATGTATACCACGGTTGGATTCAGCAATTGAAAAAATTGAAATTCGCTATTATCGAAACTAATCAGATAATCGCTAGATTGATCCCTTGGCCACATCCAGGAATCCGCCAACCAGATGCAGACTGCCAGCAACCAGAATATTGGTCTCACCAGCAGGCTGCTTGCCGAACCTCTCCTCAACACACTCAACCGCCTCGTTGATGGTCCCACACACGGTCGTGTCCTCGACGCCCGACAGCTCCTTCCAGATCTTTGCCGACTCCTTCTGCTGCCTCAGCTCCTGGTCATTCTCCACCGTGAAATTGACGCTATCCACGCGATTCGACAGGTTCGGGCAAAACACAGCTGCCACAAACTTGCACCCTTTGGTCTCATTCCACAGCGTCTCCAGCAATGCCCTGGCATTACGTTCGTGCGCCGCATTGAACACCAGCACACACGGAATATCGGAAGCCTTGGATGCAAACCACTTGCCACAGGCCGCCATGCTCTCGACAGTATGTGCGCCATCGACGTTGTACGAAATGTTTGCGTGTCGGGGCGAAACAAATGTCTGGGAGCGGCCGGGCCATCTGGCGGTCCGTAGACCGTCGGTGATCCACGAGGCACTGGCGAATTTTGTGTTGGTCCTGGCCGCCCATTCCTGGCAGAGCCTGACGGCCAATGCCGCATTGATTGCCTGGTGCTCACCCGGAATCCCGAGCTCCACCGAGTGGTCGAGCGGGCGGACAACCTCGACAGTCGTGTGCCGTTCCTTTGCCCTGGCTTCCAGCACCTGCAAGGCACTTTCGGGTTGCTCGACAGAGTACGCCGGCGCACCCTGCTTCATGATCCCAGCCTTGTGCCACGCAATCTCCTCGATCGTGTTTCCCAGCGACCCCTGATGGTCAATACCCAGCGACGCAATCCCACACACAATCGGCTTCTGAATAACATTCGTCGAATCATACTGACCACCCACGCCGACCTCCATGATCGCCACATCGACATTCTCTTGCAAAAACGTATGGTACGCCATCAACGTCAGGAACCGGAAATACATGGGCATATCGGGCGACTCTGGCATCACCCGCTTAAGCTTTGGTTCCTCCGCCTTGAGTCCATTGTACACCTGGTAAAAGTACTTTGCGAACTGGTCGGTCGAAATCGGCTGCCCATTGATCTGGATACGCTCGCGTACCTCGATCAAATGCGGCGACGTGAAGAGCCCGATCTTTAGCTTATTGCCGGCCTCCATCTGGCCGCTTAGTAGCGAGCTGACGAATGCGCATGTAGAGCCTTTGCCTTTGGTGCCGGTTACGTGGATGACGTTCAGACGGTCGAGGTCGCTGACCTTGTGGCCGATTTTCTCTATAAACGAGGCGAACTCGGGGATGCTGTACTCATTCAGACGTCCGCCTGACGCTTTGATCTGCTGGATGATCTGGAAGTTTGTCTGGAGGTTGTTCAGGTCCTTAACTGCGCTCTAATGATGAAAAATTCGCCGAGTCAGTAATAATCTCCATGGCTTCTCGCATAACGGCTAAAAGGAATAAAAGAACCGCTCTCCTTGATGCTTACCGTGTATGTTTCTGTCGACATGGTGCGAAATCTGTAGGTGTGTTTCGATAGAGATGGTGGTGCGATGATACGCCGGTAGAGGAGAGAAAGCGAAGGAGAAGAGCGATACCGATTCATGGGCGATGGTTGCGTTCCCCAGGGGAAGGATGCGGTTTCAAAATTTTCTGTTGGTCGGGCTTTTTTGGGGGAGGATGAGGGATTTTGGTCAAAATAACAAGCTCGCGGTGTGAAAGTCAGGGAATCGATAAGCACGGGAGAAGAAAACAAACGGCGGAGAGGAACGTGAAGGTCGGGGGCCAATACTGATTGCTCGTTGACTAGGAAAAGTGGTCGCTCTGAAAGCGGCAATCGCTTCTTGCCATTCGTCAATGTCGGCCCACTGGGTGCTGGACCCAGACCTCGGAGCTGCCAGACCCACAGTGTTCCAGATCCCAGACCCAGATCCCAGCTCCAGATCTCAGTTCCAGGCACTACAATGAATGGCTAAATCACGTGCATTTCGCGTTGAGTGAATGTTCTTTGCCTGCAGCCAAGAAGCTCCAAGAGCTATTCTTGGAAATTGTGTGATGTCTGGAACGCCCGCCCCTGATACATGCGGGTTGCGGGAAAAAAGCCATCACTCTTGTTTTCGCTTTGCTTTTTGCTTTTTGCTTTTTCGAATTTTATTATTTTTCCACACTATAGCACCAATGGCCGGCGGCACCGAAGGAAAGAGCAAGCGCCCCTCGAACACAGCGTTCAAGCAGCAGCGTCTGCGCGCGTGGCAGCCGCTATTGACGCCCAAGAGCGTTCTGCCGACGTTCTTCATTATAGGAATTATATTTGCGCCCATCGGCGGTTGGCTTTTGTGGGCATCTGAGCGCATTAATGAAATGCGTATCGACTACACACACTGCAGCGACCTGGGCAATACGTTTACGGATTTGAGTTCCGACAAGTACGACTTCCGGCTGCACGGCATCGAGTCTTCGACAATCCCTCATCCGCAGGAGAAGTACGACTCTGAGACGAATACGTGTTCAATCACGTTTAACTTGCCAAAGGACCTGAATTCGGATGTGTTTTTGTATTACCGGTTGACGAATTTTTATCAGAACCATCGTCGGTATGCGCGTAGTTTTGATGCGGACCAGCTGAAGGGGAAGCACCGGAGCTCGTCGGATATCAAGGGTGGAGATTGTGACCCGTTGGATGTGGAGACGATTGGCGGGGTGAAGAAGCCGATTTTCCCGTGCGGATTGATTGCGAACTCGATGTTTAACGATACGATTGCGTCGCCGTTGCTTATTACGCCGAGTAACTCAGACTCGCAGAATGTGACCTATGAGATGACGAGCGATGATATTTCGTGGAGTGCTGACCGCAAGCGGTTTAACCCGACGAGCTACAAGCCAGAGGACGTGTATCCGCCGCCCAACTGGCGTGTGGGCAAGCTGAAGGACGGGTACCCGGACCAGCAGTACATGAGGGATCTGGCCAGCAACCAGCACTTCCAAGTGTGGATGCGCACGGCTGGCTTGCCGACGTTCCGCAAGCTGTATATGAAGAACACTAAGGATACTATGAAGAGCGGGTACTACCAGATTGATGTGACGATGAATTACGATACCAGGTCGTTTGGAGGCACAAAGTCGATTGTTATTTCGACCACGTCGTTTATCGGTGGCCGGAATCCGGTGCTGGGTATCGCGTTTATTGCGGTGGGTGGTCTGTGCGTGCTTCTGGGATGCATCTTTACCGTTAGGCACATTTACCGTCCGAGAAGGCTTGGTGACCATACGTACCTGTCGTGGAACCAGCAGGTTCAGAGTGGACTGGCGGACAACTCGAATGCGATGGCGTCCGGCAGGCAGCAGCAGCAACAGGCGGGTGGCAGCATGCGCCAGCGTTTCTAAATATCTTTCTTTTCATGTTTTCTCTATTTTCAAATCCTAAGCTCTTTTTGGATACTGTTGAGCTGCTGAGCTGCTGAGCTGGTAGCTTTGCCAGGTCGTCGCTTGTCCCCGGGTCCACCCGAGCAAAGTTACCACTCAACAAAAAAATTCTATGTATTTACACGGTACTTGGATTGCCGGGACCTCTCCCCTTCTCCTGATAAGCGCAGGTTTCCCCCCGATCCAGCGCGCCTCTTCACTCTCCCCCAAACTACCAGTTTGACTCCCCCTGTCCTCCTCCTACACCTTCTTCTTTCTCCTTGTCTTTACCACCGTAGCTTTTCTTCACACTTACTTTTCGAAAGCAAGCACTCACGATCCACCAAGATCAAGTTCCAAGCCAGAATGTCTGATCCGAACGCCAAGTACCAGTCCCCGCTGACCTCTCGGTACGCCTCTCCCGAGATGGCCGCCAACTTCTCCAACAACAAGCGGTTCGGCACATGGCGCCGCCTCTGGTACAACCTGGCCGTCGCCGAGCAACAACTCGGACTCCCCGGGATCACCGACGAAGCCCTGGAGCAGATGAAATCCAACTTTGACAACATCGACTACGAGATCGCCAATGCCGAAGAAAAGCGCCGTCGCCACGACGTCATGGCCCACGTCCACACCTACGGTGTAGCCGCCCCTGCTGCCGCCGGAATCATCCATCTGGGCGCTACCTCGTGCTTTGTCACGGATAACGCTGATTTGATTATCTTCCGCGATGCCATGGATATGCTGATCAAGAAGCTGGCCTGTGTGATTGACGATTTGTCGGCGTTTGCCGCCAAGTATAGAGACCTGCCGACCCTCGGGTTCACGCATTTCCAGCCGGCGCAGCTGACGACTGTTGGGAAGCGCGCGACGCTGTGGATCCAGGAGCTGCTGTGGGATCTGCGCAACATGGAGCGGGCGCGCAATGATCTGGGATTCCGTGGTGTCAAGGGTACTACCGGCACTCAGGCGTCGTTCCTGGCCCTGTTCAACGGCGACCACGATAAGGTCGAAGAGCTGGATGCCTTGGTGACCAAGCTGAGTGGTTTCGAGCACTGCTACCCGGTGTGCGGCCAGACGTACTCGCGCAAGATCGACATCGACTTTTTGTCTCCGCTGGCGTCCTTTGGCGCTACCGCCCATCGCATTGCCACGGACATCCGTCTTTTGGCGAATCTGAAGGAGATCGAGGAGCCGTTCGAGAAGGATCAGATCGGGTCATCGGCTATGGCGTACAAGCGTAACCCGATGCGGTCCGAGCGTATTTGCTCGCTGTCGCGCCACCTGATGGTCCTGATCGGCGATGCCCTGCAGACCGCCTCGGTGCAGTGGCTCGAGCGCACCCTCGACGATTCCGCCAACCGTCGGATCTCGGTGCCCGAAGCCTGCCTGACCGCCGATATCGTGCTGACTACCCTGCAGAACGTCGTCGAGGGTCTGGTTGTTTACCCGCAGGTCATCAAGAAGCGCATCCGCGGTGAGCTGCCTTTCATGGCTACTGAGAACTTTATCATGGCTATGGTGAAGAAGGGCGGAGACCGTCAGGAGTGCCATGAGCAGATCCGTGTGCTGTCGCACCAGGCGGCGGCTGTTGTCAAGCAGGAGGGCGGCGATAACGACCTGATTGAGCGTGTTAGGAACACTGAGTACTTTGCTCCCATCAAGGATGAGCTGGATGAGCTGCTGGACCCGGCTACTTTTATTGGCCGTGCCCCGCAGCAGGTCGACAAGTTCATCAAGGACTTTGTCACTCCGGCTCTGGCTCCCTACGCCGATGTTCTGGCCGCCAAGAAGCCTGCCGAGCTGTCGGTCTAAAACAACACAAGCGTTCTCCTAGTCTCTAAACAACAAAGCTACTCTTCAGCATTTCTTTTATATATTGGATGTCTACAGCTTGAACGTCGAGGGCTTGACCGCAGACAGATGCTGCGACGCAGCGTCATCGACGAACCAATACAGCTTGCCGCTCTTCGGAGCCACAAGCGTCGACGGCTTGCTCGTATCCTTATCCTCCACAATCGTCTTGAACATCTCCGACTTTCCACTCCCAGTAACCACAAACACCGCCTCCTTGGCGTTATTCAAAACCGGCAACGTCAGCGTGATTCTGCTCGGCGGCGGCTTCGGCGAATCCCTAATAGACGTCACCCACTTGTCCGCCTCCTTCACCTGCGGGAACCCCGGGAACAACGAGCACAAATGCCCGTCCGGTCCAATGCCCAGCAGCACGCAATCAAACTCTGGCACACCCCCGTTTCCAAACACACTAGCCAGCTGATGATGATAATCTAGCGCGGCTTCCTCGGGGTTGCCAATCAACGTCGGGTTGATCGGGAACACCTGGGCGGCCGGCACATTGACGTGATCGAGGAGCTGTTCCTTGACGAGTTTGTAGTTGGAGTCGTCGTGGTCGTGGGAGACGCAGCGCTCGTCGCCCCAGAACACGTACCATTTGGAGAAGTCGACTGCTTTGTTGGCTTTTAGGTACTTGGAGGCGGTGGCCGGGAGGGAACCGCCGGTGATGGCGATCGTGAAACGGCCCGTGGTGGCGATGGCCGTGGCCGAGGCTTGCGCGAGGTACGTGTTGAGCGCTTGCGCGACGTCGTCGGAGGTCGGGAACGAGAATACTTGGACCATCTTTTAATACAGCTTGGATGAAAAAATAGCGTCTGAAGAGGAGAAAAGGCGAGATAAGCACTCCGTTCGTCACTTATAAGCGGCTCAGAGAGAGTAACAAACTCCTTCCCCCTAGTCCGGGGGTTAGAGCGGATGCCATGCCTCATTCGGAAGTAATCAGACGAATCGCAATGATTCTTGCCCAGTTGACGAAATCCACGAGGCTGGGAACGGGATAGTACAGGTAAACTTTTTTGTTGTGAGAAGAAAAACAAAACGCTAAAAGTGTGGTGTGGTGCTAGCCGACGCATGGTTCATAGTCAGTTCCGGTGCAATCCCCGGCTGCACCGCCTGCTGCTGCTGAGTCCCCGGCTGCATCCCCTGCTGGTCCTGGTCCGGCAACATCTGCGGCTGGCTGCTCATCATCAAAAACTCCATAAACTTATCATTGAACAGCATATTCGGGTCCTGGCTATGCTGCAACGCCGCCATGTCAATATACGCCTGCTTCCCGCCATTCCCAGCCGCCAACGGATTATTATTCTCGATCGACGGGAACAACGACCCGATCGGGTTACTCGGTGGTGCCGAGAACTGCGTGTTTGGCGAAAATGTATATGTATTGCCAAGAGTCGCCGTCTGCGGAATCGGCGAATCCGGCGACGTGCCCATCGACGAGCGCTCCATCGATGATCGCTCGAGCAAGGGCGCCGAATCATCTGTATCGCTGCGCTTGTGTCGTTTAATGTTTGGCGGTGATGCCGACAACATATTGAACGGCAGCTGCGAGTCACCAGCTGGTGGTGGTGCCGGGGAGGCGCTTACCGGCAGTTGTATGGGCGCCCACTGGCTGGGCAGCGACAGTCCAGCCATCGACGACTGCAGGTGGTTGAGGTCCGGCGTGCCAACCTGCGCCGGGTGACTCATCCGCGCGACCCCCTGAGCATCCAGTACGGCAAAATTCATCGGATCATCCATCACACTACCGGGCGTACCCATAGTCGGCAAACACCCGCCCGCCAGCTCCGACAAATCACTATGCACCGACGAAAAGCTCCCCGGACTACTAAGCCCATCTCCGAGCCCGTACATGTACATAAGCTGCGGCGAACACAGCGGCGAAGGTGTCGAGCCTACCTGCATATTGCACATGTGCGCGGGGATCGCGTTCGCCGGTCGGATTTGTCTATGGTACATGTGCGATGTGAATTGCTGTGGTGCACTGTTATACGCGGCTCCGTGGAACGCCGCCAGATCTGTGTGTTGCGGTCCCATGGGGATCGTTATTGGGTGGGTACTTGAGTGGCCGTAGGTTGGTGGCATTTGGATGGTCATGGAGTTGGTTGCGAGGAATCCGGAGCGACGCGTGGAGCGCGCAAGCGGTTTGTAGACACATTGGATGCTGCGCCGAAGACAGTGGTCACACGTTGGCCGGGTGCCGCTGCATTTGATTTTGCGCCTCCTACATCATGGTTATAAAATTTTTAAAAATAGTCAGCAATAGGCAAGCTGGTCTGACTACAGCAGCAGGTCCGTGCACCTGGCCACCAAGTTATCTGGCGGTGATTACTGCTACCCACACACACCTACCTGCAGTTTTCGCACGAGTGGCGATACCGAACGAGTTGCTGGGGAGTGGGTACGGGGGAAGGCGGCATGGATATTGTCGAGAAATAAAATTACGCTATATGGATATTTTGAAAGTATAACGAAAAAAATAAACCAAGCTGTGATAGGAAAGGATTTAAAGGCAACGAGAACAAAGTAAAGGGGAGAAGGTTTGTTCACGGCCAAGAGGCGTCGCCAGCCTTTTAAAAAGATGCTGAAAGTATTCCCAGCACAGCTTGGACTGGCCTTGTGAGCCAAGGAATTTTTTCGTCCATCCCCTTTTTGTGCTGCTCGACAAATGTAATTTAGTGGTCAAAGTGTTCCAATGAGCCCTTCACACTTATCGCATGGGCATTTTCGCCAGTTTCGGCAATAGCTGACTGTTGGCTGTGCGTTTATCATCTGGTTGGTCAGATTTATTTTTACTGGAAGGGGTGTGAATCGGGGGTGAACAGAGAAAAAAAAACTACTCGGCTCCACGCTCCTGCTATTTTCTTGTGAACCCGAATCCAAAGCGTGGCCAGATAAATATTTGCTGAAATGGCTTGAACGCCCAAAAAAACACATCTTGCTTCTCTTGTGACAAGTGCTTTTTGGCTACAAGCTCAACTCAGTCCAATTAGATCTAGAACAGCGTACGAGCCATTCTGATATGCAGTTCTGGGGATTTCTTCCTGCAAGAGTTACGCATTGCGTTTCAAGGATATCCCTTTCCCTGCATCCCCCCACCATGCCTTTTCCTGCTGCGGGGGACCTTTTGTGCACATTTCCCCGCTCGGCCAATTTACTGCGTTGTACCCCTCCCCAACAACTGTGACAGACAAAAAAGTGTACGGCAGTGCTTTGTTGCTTTGTGTTTGTCGACGACGTCTGCTGGACCAGTGATCTTGGAGTGTTTGGCTATAATTATAGCTCCATTTCTCTTTTGCAGTGTCAGTCAATGACTGGACCACTCCCACACGCAGTAAACAATTTGAAACACAATAATAGTCAATTGAACATGACAAATCTATGTCGAATTACAATGCCTTCACTCGTTCAGGGCGAGACATCCTCAATTCTCACGAGCCCACTGGCCCCACCACTGGCAATCCACGCTGACGACTTCCTGTTCCTCGACCAAGCGCACGCCTGCACGGCGATTTGCGGCGGAAAGATAGTGGTGAAGTTCGTACTGGCGCTATTCTTCAACTCCCTGTTCTGCACCGGCTGACGCTCCACACACACCAGACGGCCGTTAGTCCCTGTAGTTTCTTTGTCACCAATGACATCACCATCCATATCCACATCACCATCCTCGTACTCCCACAGTAGCCGGTAAATGCAGCGGTACATGGGCGTGATTTTCTTGGCTGGAATAAGCCATTTGGAGTTTTGCACAATCAGGTCGCCGTCCTCGGCTGCTACCGCGTAGTAGGTGTGAAACTCGGACGCTTGGGCCATCAGGGCTTTGGCCAGGAGATCTACGCACTGTATGGTGCCACAGTCGGCGCTGTCGTTCCAGTACATCGGGACGCCGCGCCGTCCACCGTGGATTCTGCCTGGCGGCTGCTCACGTGGTGGCTGGTGCAGACACGAAAGCATCCAGGGGTCGTTAGTGTTTGGGGAGACAAAATGGCAAATGGAGCGGATCATATTATCACAATCGCTCATCACCAGGTCCCCAGTCTCGTAGAGCCAGATGAAGCAGTTTGGGAGACCAGGATGGCTGACGAGCGGGTGGTTGTAGCGGTGTGGGAAGGCAAGGCTGATTTGCTTCATCCGCCCGCCATTGCAGATGGTGAGAACCTGGACGTTCCGCTGCACAATCCGAACAAACCCCGAGGGCTGCTTTGGAGAGGCGACGTCGTTGAACATGGGCACTGCCGAAATAATCGCGCCTTGGTGCAGCCTGAGTGCCATCATGGGAACCACCTCGTTGTCATCTGCCGGCCTGTGGTCTGCTATTGGCTGGGGGTCAGTGTACGGCCACTGGTGGTCCAGGGCACGCCGCTGGGCGGGAATGGATTCGGCCAGTGACCACAGTGTTAGATGGCCAGTCGATGTGCCTGCCATGACCACTCCGGTACCAACCCAATCGAGACTGGTGAAGATCCCATGGATCCATTTGGTCTCTAGCACACCCTTCGGCCACTGCATGTACACTGTCTGGTCGTCACCAATCTCTGCTGCTGCTCGGACAGCACCAGGTGCCGGAACCCCACATACCCGCAAATACCCGTCGCCAAAGATTGCGGCCAGGTATCCTTGGATTGGAAGCCCATCGCCACAAGAACCCTCGGGCATCGAGATCGGGCACCACTTGAGCGAAATGCATCGGCCGAAATTATGCACCAGGACCATATCGAGCTGGCACTCGGGCTCCTCGGTGTTCAGGCGCCATATCTGGATCGACCCGGGCGCCGGTGTCGACTCCTTGGTACTGATCTGGAACTTCATGTTCTCCTTGTACGTCCCATTCATGCCGCCCACCGCAATGAAGTCGTACTTTGGGCTAGTGCCTTCTGCTACTGGCACCCAGTCAATCGAGCACACCGATATGCCTGCGTTGATTGCCCACCCTTGTGTATCGCACTCCAATGGCTCCGCTCTGAGCACATCTACACGCAATGAACTATTCTTGAGCGGTTGTGCGTTTGCATCGAGCATGCGCATGTCAAGCGCACTGCTTCCAGATGTATCGGCGTCTTCGGACTCATCGGCAAATGGCGGTAGATGCGACTGGGGAGGCGTAGATTCAATTGTCAGCTTGGAGAAATCCATCCTGGCGTTACGCAGCAAGTTCCAGATCGGCTCTTCAAACCCAATATCGATGCGGATAGGATTGGGACTGTGGTATTTGGGTATCGGTCCCTCCCACTCGGCAGGCTGCTTAATGTGTCTCACCTGCATCTGAGACTTTGGCACATTTTTCTCAATCGCCCATCGCGCCTTTGGCCGCTTCTGTTTCTTCGTGGTCGAGCTACCTTTGCCGCGTTTTTTGGGTGCTGATTCGGACTCCTCAGACTCCTGTGCCTCCGGTTCTTCGAGCTCTTCAGGGACAGCATCTGACATCTGGTCGTCGTCACTGGCGACAGTCTCAGGATCAGCAGTAAACTCGTCTTCATCGCCATCGTCGACAGCGTTGCTGGCAGGCGTAGAAATTGATGTGTCGATCTGCTCAGCGTAGTTGATGTGGGCTACTGGCCGACGGCTGCGTCCACCACGGGTCTGGGAGCCAAATGAGCCGATCATTGCATCCAGCGTGGGCTGCTCCTGAGCTGTTATTTGCTGACGTCGGCGACGGCGCAGTGTAGATGTCGATACAGGCTCTGTAGCTGGATCCTTGCGAGGACGGCCACGGCGGCGTGGTGTATTGGTAGTGATATTATCCACGTCAACAGGCGCTGCTGGCACTGCAGGTTCTGATTCCAAGACACTCTCTGACTGGCGGCCACGACGACGCGGGGTATCAGTATTGGTATCGTCCGCTTCAACAGGCTCTGCAGGCTCTGGTTCCAAGGCACTCGTTGGCTGGCGACCACGACGGCGCGGCGAATCGGTAGCAGTATCGTCCGCTTCACCACGCGTTGCTGGCACTGCAAGTTCTGGCTCCGTGACGTTCTTTAGCTGGCGGCCACGACGGCGAGGTGCATCGCTATCGCCATCGTCCGATGCAGCAGGTGCGGCTGTCGGAGCAGGCTCTATCGTTTGATTCTTGCGAGGACGACCGCGACGGCGAGGTGCATCGGCAGTAGTATCGTCCACCTCAACAGGCGCTGCTGGTGCTGCAGGTTCTGATTCTGAGGCGATTTTTGGCTGGCGACCACGACGACGCGGAGAGACAGTCACGCTAGAATCAATGACTGGTGCAGTCATCTTAGCCAAAGCGTTCTTTGGTGGGCGACCACGGCGTCGTGGTGCAGCATCCTCGACCGGTTCCTCTGGCGATTGAATCTCCGATTGTTCTGGCAATGATCCTAAACTCCTTCTGCCTCTGGATCGCCTACGGGGATGGCTACCAGAACCTGGCTCCTCCTGCATTTCAGAAGAATCCAAATCAATAACAACCTCAACCACGCCTGTGGACTTTGTCTCTGGCTCAGGCTGGTCTTTGGACATTGGCTTTCTGCCTCGTGGCCGTCCTCTGGGCCGCTTGCTGGGGAGCTCCTCGTCACTATGCTCGATCTGTGGCTTTTGTTCCAAGGACGCGTCTACACCTAGCGACCGTGCTGGTTCTTCATCCGTAATGTTCTCGGTATCTGCAGCTGATTTTGTGTTGCGACTGCGCTTGGCCGGTTGCTTCTGCTCCTGTTGCTCAGTGTCGTTGTCGTCAGGCTGCACCACTGACTTGCGCGTACGCTTTCGAGTGCTGGCTTCTTCGGCTGAGTCTGGCTGGTTACGTAGGCTGAAAAACTTGCTGAGGCTGGTCTGCTTTGGTGTCGACTGTGCCTTGGTCGAAGGCGAATTTCTTTTTTTGCCGACCATTGTTCACGAGATAAAAATAAGTAAATGCTGGAGAGGAAACAGAGAGGAAACAAAGGCTCTGACTGAATAGTTCGAGTATTTGTGGTCACGACAGGTATCGAACCTACGCGCGAGTCGTCAAAAAAACTTTTTAGCTTAGAGAGAACCACAACCGCAGTGAGTCGGTTGCAAAGTATATACGAAATGGCTGTGACCGCACGAAATTAGTGCCTACCTTATTTCTCTTCTCCTCGAGAACGCTCAATCTCACCATATCCACCTGTATATTATGTCTACACCAGCGGCAGGAACAGCACAGGTTGCGCAAATGGGCAGCGAAGGTGCCTTCAAATCGACAATCGCCGAATACCTCGAGGACCTGCCAGCACAGTTCTGCCAGCAGCTGTTCACAAAGCCCGCCGCCTGCCTCGCAATCTTCCGGCTCCTATCTACTCTCGGCAAGCACATAATCATGTCAATGCTCTACCTCGACTCTCCTATCGAGCTCTCCGACGTTCTGCAATGGGCGAAACCAGGCAAGACAAAATCCTTCAAATCCAAGATCCACCGACTACGTAAGCTGCGAATCCTAGTGGAGAATTCTGGCAAAGTATCGCTGGACCCGATGTTCAGACAGGAGCTGCGGAATGCATTGACGGGTGGAGGCGACTTTGGGAGCTTTGGTATTCCGGCGACTATGCGTGATCCGCGGATCACGGAGGCGTGGCTCGGCAAGTATGCGAACGAGAAGTGGGAGGCGATTTTGCATTTCATGGTGGGTCAGAATGCTGAGATGCCAAAGCCCTCGGACAGCGTGCTGCATATTCTGAAAATGTCGAGGTTGATGGAGCGGCGCGAAGGCGAGATGCGGATCACAAACAGCGGGTTCCAGTTCTTGCTGCAGGATGTTAGCTCGCAGGTATGGACCGTGCTGCTGCAGTACCTGAGGCTGGCGGAGGACCAGAATATGGATGTAGTGGAGGTGCTGAACTTTTTGTTCCAGCTCGTCGGACTTCAGCTGGGTGTGGCGTATAGGACCGACCGGTTGTCGCAGAGCCAGCGCAAGATGCTCAGCGAGCTCAAGGACTTTGGGCTGATGTTCCAGCAAGGCGACGTGTTTTACCCGACCCAGCTGGTAACGTCGCTGACCAGCGCTATGAATGCCGAGCATACCACCAACAACGGCCAGGTATCGACCACCGAGATGTCAGCCGATGGCTACGTCATTCTCGAGACCAACTGCCGCGTATACGCCTATACATCATCGCCGCTGCAGATTGCGATTCTGAATCTGTTTGTGCACCTGGTGAGCCGGTTCCCCAACTTTGTCACCGGCGTAATCACCCGTGATAGTATCCGCCGCGCATTGTCAAACGGGATCACAGCAGATCAGATCGTGACATACATGACCGTCTATGCTCATCCGCATATGCGTAACCAGATGCCAGTATTGCCAATCACGGTGACAGACCAGATCCGGCTGTGGGAGAATGAACGGAACCGGCTGAAGCCGACGGCATCGTACTTTTACAAGGATTTTCATCAGCGGCAAGACTTTGAGCGCGTGTACAAGTACGCGGAGGATCTGGGTGCGATCCTGTGGTGCAATGTCGAGAAACGGCAGATTGTGGTGACCCCGGCTGCCCATGTGGTGATCATGCAATATGTGCGCGGCCATCGGAAACCGGAACAGCGGGGGTGAGCAAGAAAAATAGTGTGCAATGCGTGGGCTCCCGAAGGGTTGGAGACAGGTTCATTTTATACCTTTTTTTGTCGCAAACACACGCTTTCAATGTTTCTTGCGGGAGGATATGTGTACCTGGTATATAACCCAGCGGTAACTGGCTTTTGTTGTTTGTCCACATTTTACGTGGTGGTAATTTCAGAGCTTGTCTTCATTTGTTAATGTTAATGGACGATTCTTTACAGACTAATATAGTACATACGACGCTGCTTATCAGCGGCATGTCCTGTGCCGCCTGTGTCAGCACGATCGAGCAGCGCCTGCGAAGCTCCGGCGCTCACTCTGTCTCCGTCGACCTCATGACCGGATTCTCCACCGTCATCCACGACGCCGATGTGCTTTCCAGCGACAACGTCTACGACTGCATCCTCACTATGGGTTTCGAAGCCGAGATCCTACAAACCCGCCAGTCGACAGAAAAACTGCTGCTCGACCAAAGCGAAGAAGCCTGGCTCGAGTTTGAAGCTCCCGTATCCGACGCCCACCTACCAATCGCCGCCTTGGAGCACGCTACGGGTGTTGTCTCAGTGTGTGTTGCTGAAGACAATTTGGCTGTCAGTGTCCGGTACTTGCCACGGCTGGTCGGGGTACGTGAAATCACAGACACTCTGAGACTCCATGGGATCCAGGTCTGTGAAGAGGAGAGGGTTGCAGTTCCTAATCCGTCGCGGATAGCTGTGCTGCGTATGCACCAGCACCAGCGCGCTGCTGGTAGGCGATTCATTGTTTCGCTTATTTTCGCAACACCCGCGCTGGTCCTGATGCTACTGGACTCGATGCTGACGCCCACCCACCCTATCTACAGGTTTCTGCACAAGCGTGCCACAGGCAGATGCACACCCCATACTGCCTGCATGTTCATTCTCGCGACCATGTGTCAGCTCGTCTTGGGCTCGAGGTTCTACTTGCATGCGGCCAAGGCACTGTTCAGGGCACGCACGGCGAACATGGATGTGCTGGTAGTGCTGGGCACGACAACCGCATATGCGGGCTCGGTTGTGAGTGCTGTGATGGAGAGTGGGGATTTCTTTGAGACTCCGATCTTCCTTATTTCGTTTGTGCTTCTAGGCAGGTGGCTCGAGTCGGTGGCCCGTGGGTGCAGTGCCAGCACTGTAGAGTCGCTTATTTCACTACAGCCGCAGACTGCGGTCCTGGCAGATGGGACTGTGGTTGGTACCGAGGAGATCAAGCCTGGAGATCTGGTTTTGGTCCGTGGAGCTTCGCACATCCCGTGTGACGGCATTATCGTGTATGGACAGACATGTGTTGACGAGTCGCTGATAACCGGCGAGTCGTGCAGTGTGCTCAAGGTACCAGGGTCGACTGTGGTTGGTGGGTCATTCAACCAGATGCGAAATATCCAGATCCGCGCCATTGCCGCAACCGACAACTCGGTGCTGTCACGAATCATCCAGCTTATCCGCGACGCACAGACCAACAAGCCCCGAATGCAGCAGATCGCGGACCGCGTAGCATCCAAATTTGTGGTTCTTGTCGCGGTCTCATCGGTGCTGGTGTTCATTATGTGGGCAGTTGTGGGAGCGCGTGGTGGAATCAGACGCGAGTGGATTGAGCGCAAAGGAATGGTGCACCGGCGCCATAGCCAGAACGAAAAGAACCGGATCGCCTATGTCTCAGACACCATCTTTGCGCTCCTCAATGCCATCAGTGTGCTGGTAATTGCATGTCCATGTGCACTGGGACTGGCAGCTCCGACAGCAATAATGGTAGGATCGGGTGTCGCCGCACGCCTGGGGATCCTTGTCAAGGGCGGTGGGGCAGTCATGGAGGCAGCAAGCAAAGTGGATGTGGTGGCATTTGACAAGACCGGGACACTGACGCAGGGCCGGCCGTCGGTTGTTGATTTCCGCGAGCTGCGTGGGCTGCCGCCAGGCTGCAAGAGCTGGATATACAGCGCCATCCATGCCATCGAAAGCATGAGCAACCACCCGCTGGCGGCTGCGGTCCGGCAGTTTATCGAAATGCACACCCGGATCAGCCAAAACATCGAGATCCGGGACCACGAAGAAGTGCCTGGTTGCGGAACCCGTGCCCTGGTCAGTGTACCAGACGACCTGCGCAAGCACTTGGGCTGGGCCGAGCCTCAGGAGGCATATCTGAGCATTGGCAGAGAGGGCTGGGTATGGGCGGACACGTCGTTTGTAAACTCGCTGTCACCAGAGGAGCGCAGCGAGCGAGAGCGCAGAAAGAAGTGGGAAATCAACGGATACACGCTTGTTTCCGTGTGCCTGCAACCAAAGCGCACCAACGATGTGCGCCAAGCATCCTGGCCTATCCCTGCCTGCCCGCTTTTGTCATTTGCTGTCGACGACGATGTGCGCCAGGAGGCAAAATTTGTCATCGATAGCCTGCATCACAAGGGAATCGAGGTGTGGATGATATCGGGCGACAAGGCGGAGATTGCCCAGGTGGTTGCAGACCGCCTTGGTATCAAGAACGTTATTGCCGGCGTGCTGCCTGGCGAGAAGTGCGAGAGCATACGCGGCTTGCAGTTTGATGGCGAGAAGCGCAGAGTCGTGGCCATGGTTGGCGATGGGATTAATGATGCACCGGCTCTAGCCCTCGCCGATATTGGAATCGCTGTTGATTCAGGCACAGCCACAGCCATTGAGACTGCGCCGGTGGTTCTTATGCGCCCGTCTCTCTCGTCGCTATTGACGTTCCTCGACATCTCACGGGTGACAATGAGGCGCGTCCGGATGAATTTCGTATGGGCGTCCGGCTACAACCTCGTGTGTCTGCCCATTGCCGCCGGCGCGCTCTATCCGGTGATCGGACGCGGTCTCCCGCCTGCTGCTGCCGGTCTGTTGATGGTACTCAGCAGTCTGACAGTGATGGTGAGCAGCCTTGCATTGAAACTTTACAAAGACGCTTACTGAAATACACTATTATCCTGGGCCGACCTTAGGCATCTCGTTGTGCTCAGGCGCCTGCTCTAGCTTTTTGTTGAATTCACGCACCCGCTCGCTGTGCGATTTAGACGCCAGTTTCTCGATTCGCTCCTTTTGCCGGTTGCGCTGTACCTGCTCGAACTTTTTCTCCGCCTCGGTCTGCGTGACTCCCTGGACAACTGAATCCGATTCTTTAGATTTCTTGTGGTGATGCTTCTTAGACTTTTTGGACTTTTTCTTGAACAGCTTCGAGTCCTTTTTGAGCTTGAGCGACCCGTGGACGACGCCGCTGTCGTACTCTGACATGGTTGCGAAAAGAAAGTCACTGTAACAGGTGAGGCAGATATCGCTCGGTATATTCCCTCTGCTATATGGCAAACAATTGTACAAGTAGTAATGTATGGGCACTCATGAAACCACCAATCAGTCAAGCGGTGTTCAGCTTGGATGAAATGGAAGTGGCCAAATAGTTAAGAGCAGCGATGCTAGCGTGTGCATACTCATACGACTGCAGATATATGCTCTCATATAACCCTTAGCATCATAATTACAGTCAGTAATAAAACATGGACAAAAGCTTATATGCACATTACGAGTTAGAATCTGGTTTATTGTGAGCTTTTTGTTACTGTTCACCAGATACCAATTCCAGGAGATGCTGCTCCATGGCTACGAACGACGCATGCGCCTGAAGATCGCTGCGATGTAATGTGTAAATACTACTCTCACAATTGAAGTCAATTGCAATGATACTGGGACACAGCAGCGCTAGATAAATGAGTGAAGCATATGTTGTTGCAGGCAGCATCTCCCTTCTCCAATGCGTATAACTAGTGACTTCGAGAATCACCAGTCTCTCAGAGACAGGGTGAAATCTCGTAAACAGCTCCTCGATATAGTCGATCTTTGCGCAGAAAACGTCGATATGACTGCTAATGAAATTCTTGAAAACACCTTTGTTGATGCTGGCAGGAACTCCACATGCCTTCTTTCCATTGTCAAGGATACAACCATCAACACAACGACGGTGTTCACTGAACTCCTCACTTTGCTTCTCGGACAAAGTAAAAGACATACACAACTTGCTCATGAGCGGCTGTGATATCACCAATCCAAGGGTCTCCTCGACTGTCGCGGTTAGGCTGGGGAAGGAGAGTTCTCAAACTTGCGGATGAAGGCTGGCGATACCTGTTGCTACGTCGTTGAACTTGGTACTAAAATAAAGACGCGATGATATTGTTGACGCACTCTGACCAAGACTTAGGGCGACATGGACATGTTCAACTGTTCCAAACTTTCCAAACCTACTGCCGATTTCAACACGCTTGAGAGCTGGATAATGCTTGCTGAACATGCCTGTTCTCATGAGCTGCGTTAGTGGTAAGTAATCAGCCCTAAGAGCAATGCTCTTCAGCGAGCTGCCGCTGTTTTGTAGCAGAAAATCAACGAGATCAGGGCATGCAATATCGCTATCCAAATATTCGAGGACCGGGAATGGTGCATAGCCATGTGGTAGGCACACTGTAAAGCTAGGTGAAATGGAGTCGTCACCAATATGCAGAGCGTGAAGCCGCAGATAAGATATTGGCAGACCACTGCCGTCCAGCAGGATATTATGCAGTATGCTGCTATTCCTGCCGAAGATTTTCAGGCGTTCCAGTGTTTCTGCGTTCTGCCGAATGATTTCGGTTGCCTTAGTTCCGCTCACGGGGCTGTCGATCTGCAACCCACGAAGCAGCTGCCATAAACGTTGTGGTACTTGGGTGCAGTGGAATGCCTCCATATCAAGGACATTCGAATCTATACTGATGTATGCCCTCCCCTTCATCAATCCCGAGTATAGCTGACTGATGACCGGAAACCTTGGGTGTGCCCAGATCGAGCCTGTGCCAAAGTGAATGGCAGTGGCAGCAGGGAATGCACTTTCAATAGCGTCACAGAATAGCTTCGCATTGGCTGTCGTACTAAGCAGTTTTAGGATAAGGCTTTTGGCACACTTTCCAAGCTTGACTTCAACTGTAGAAACAGACCGAAACACCATCCCGTCGATAATACCCAGGTGCATTTCTCCCAGCGAAACGCCATTAACTAAGTCGTCGATACCGCAATTCAGACTTGTTTTGTGAACGCTGTCAGATATTCCGAGATGCACTGCTGCAGGTAATGACGGACGAAACTCGCGCGAATCGAGCCAGCGGCTATATTCGCAAGAATCCCTGACAAAGAAGGTACTCTTAGTGCTTGCTGTTTTAAAAAGGCTTTCTAACATCACCCGTCGCCAAGAACTGCAGATGCCTAATACCGCCAAAACATCAGCGTCAAAAGGTATAGCTAAAACAGCTGTATCAACGGTGCCGGGATCCTTGCAAACGATGTATCGAAACACACGCTCGAACACTGAGGCGGGTAGCTTTTGGGCCGGCGACAACATGGTTAGAAAAAATAAAGAGAAAGTGGAAAACGTACGAAAGATGGCTGCGTTGAATAGACGTGAAGAGTAAACAAATAAAACCGTGTTTCAAACATTAAGAACAGGCGAGATAAGGTAGTAGAGATGTACACTGCAGCTGCCTTATGTCCGCACTCGAATACCGGGAAAGCGAGTTGTTATGTAAACTCAGACATTCAGCGGCGAGTTGCTGCGGTATCGCTACAGATCTGATTTGCTGTGTACCTAATTTAGACCCAAGTATCTACTTCAAAACCGATACATGATGTGGGCGGTAGTGTTTTACACAACATTGCATGCTATGCTGCTGCTTTTGCTGTCAGCCGTGGTGATGACATCGACAATCTAGCCATAATTGTCAGCTTCAGCCTTGCAATCCCGTGAACACCAAAATTATATCGATCCAGCCAAATGTCTATTAATAGCATTCATAGCGATCTACTTCCACATGTAGCCCAAAAAAAGTTCGATGACAAAGCAAAAAGGCGGAGTGTGTGGGTATTGGCAAGGAATATGGCTCAAACTATTAATCACCTGAAAAGTACTGGGCGAGACACAGTCGCCAATATACAGCTAGACTTGGGATAGTGGAGCCTCGGTGCAATAGAAATCGATCGGCAAATAATGGTGCTACGATGGGTCGCACACAGTAGACGCGGGAGGAATAGGTTAGGCTTTTTGTTCGCTCCAAGGCGGCCGACAGTGTTTGGTGATACTGGCCACCAACGAAATACTTGATTGCCGCAATATTGTGGAGAAGAGAAATTCACGCTAACGGGGGCTTTTGAGAGAGACAGGAAATGGCCCCCGGGATATGTCGCACTCAATGGCCACCCAAGCTGCCGTTGTCAAAGACGGCTAATTCCCTCCTCCCTCTTCTTCTGACAACCTCTTTCCGATTTTCTGTTCTTTGCTGCATCTTTTCTCGCTCACCTGGACGGTTGTTTCTTGCGTTCTTCTATAAATAGACCCGCGTCTGCTTCTATTCTCTTGGCTTGATTTACAGGTAAGGCGCCGCAAAAAAGGCTGTGCACTGACATACGCGTCCTGCACTGGCAAAAAAGGGTTCTCCTCTTCATCCTCCTCACAGAACCTTTTATTTGACCTGGACAAGAGGCATTATATACCACCACCAGCAGAAGAAGGAAAAAGGATTCAGTTTATTTCAGTACCCTCAAATCCCAGCACGCTCTGGCCATCCTTTACGCTTTGGAAAGGGGATTTGCACGGTTGAGCTGCGACCCGAACGGAACCGCTTCACAGACCACAACAACACAAATTTTTCAGACAAAAAGCAAATCATCTTGAGCGCTTCTTCTTGTTCGGGCTTCTTTGGCGTGGCTTTTTTGTCTAGTATCTCTCTCATTTCTGTATCTCTTGTATTTCGTCGTATTTAGTATTTCACAACAAAAAGGCTTATGCTCTCGCACGATCACCGCCTCCCCGAGACCGCCGGCACAGCAGCAATAGCGAGTACACCAATGGCGGCCATCGTCACAGTGGCTTCTGAATCAGCCGCCGGCAGCGAACCACAGCCACGGATCCCTACTGCTTGCAGTGGATTGCGAGTTTCCCCACCTGTTTCTCCTTCGTACCCCCCCGCCCACCCTCTCCGCATTCATACAAATTTGACAACCCCACCACAGCATTGTGACCAGCAATTCGGCGGGCACAAGAAAAAGGACTCGAAATTCGACGAGGACAGTGCTGCTGACGATACAGCGCTTATGTTAGCCCGTGCCGAGGTCGCAAACGATTTGCTTTACAGAGACCCGAAACGAGTGGTAATCGAGCACGGCCATCTGCAGGCAGACAGGAGTACGCTGATTTCGCTCGCCGACGTTACTTCACCTAGTTTGCGAACAGCTCTTCCAGTGTTACCGCTTTCGCCACCGCAACAAACCACAACAACAGCAGACGACGCTGCAGCGCAGACAATGGAGGAACCTCATACCGCGCCACCGTCGCATGGGGGACCGCGTCGACGCAGCTCCAACGACTCTTACAAGGTCTACCCATCTGACGACGAGCGCGCCTTGCCCGAGTTCATCCTCAATAGCAAAACTATGGAGGAGCTGGATGCAGTTACGAGTGCCTGGGAGAAAGCCCTGGGTAGCCTGCCGGATGGCGACTTTTGGCAGTCGGTGATATCCGATCTGGATGGGCTGCAGAAACGTGCCCCGTTGCATCTGGCGGCGAAGGTGCGGGCGGGGATTCCGGCGCAGCTGCGCGGTGTTGTGTGGCAAACGCTGACAAAGGCGCGCTCGACGTATCTGCAGACGGTGTATACACAGCTGGTCAAGGAGCATTCGCCGCATGAGCGTGTTATTCGTCGTGATCTGACACGCACGTTCCCCAGAATCCCTGTGTTCAAGCGCGAGGGCGGCGATGGCCAGCAGCGGCTGTTCCGGATCCTCAAGGCGTACTCGCTGTATGATGCAGAGGTCGGTTACTGCCAGGGACTCGGCTTCATTATCGGGCCGCTGATTCTCAGTATGGGCGAGTGCGAGGCATTCTGTGTGCTGGTCCGCTTGATGGAGACATATGATCTGCGCGGCATGTTCACCGAGGACATGGCTGGACTGCACCTGCGTCTGTACCAATTCCAGATTCTGGTAGCGGAAATCATCCCCGACGTCATGCACCACTTTGAGGAGCATGGCGTGCTGCCGGCTATGTATGTGCCGGCGTGGTTCCTATCGCTGTTTGCCTACACTATGCCCCTGGGCTTTGTTCTGAGGGCTATGGATGTGGTGATGGCCGAGGGTGCGCCTGAGTCCATCATGCGGGTAGGCATTGCACTGCTCCGGCGCAACGCAGCTGCTTTGCTCGAGCAAGAGGACTTTGAATCCATCATGAGGGTGCTCAACACGGGGCTCTACGACGAGGAAAACAGCCCACGCGACCGACCAGGCTTCATCCTGCAGGAGGCATCCCAGCTCAGCTCCATTGTCACCAGTGCCCGGCTAGAGGCGCTTGAGGCGCAGTACTGCAAGGAATCAGGTGTAGTGCTCAAGGGTCGTCCCAGCACAGCTGTCGAGCGCCCAGCAATCGATGTCACTGCGCCAAACCGCACAATTATGAACTTTTTGGGCTGGCCATGGGGCAACAATAACTCTGGTCAGAACAGCGTCTCCTCGTCGGTCGCATCGACACCACACCCTGCTACGGCCCCTGCTGCTGCTGCTACTCCACGATGGAAGCTTGGTGGTGGTAGCACCGGCATGTCTGGGAGCAACGGTAGCAACAAGAGCAATCTGGACACACCAGACGAGCACGACTCGAGTGGTCGCATTAGCCCCCGTGTGCTTGAGCTGACTGAGGCGCAGAAACTGCACTCGCTGCAGCTGCGCGAGCAGATGCTCCGTGAGCTGCAGAAGCAGGAAAACGCCCCAGGCACGATTCTGGGCTCAATAAGCTCGCTCACCCTGAATTCCGAAGTCAAGCCCTGTGAGTCAGCCGATTCGTCAACCGCCACCGGCCGCACGTCCACCTCAGAGGAGGATTTGGCAAAGATGCGGGCATCCGACAAGAGCGATAACGCTTGGCGTGACCAAGTGCTGGAGCCTCTGCAGCGCCAATTGCATGATGCTCGGGTCACCTGTGACACGCACCGTGACGCCCTTGTTGCGCTGCAGGGCGACCATTCGTCATTGATGACTGACCTGGCTATGGTGAAGACTGAGCGGGCTGAGATGGCTGAGCAGAACGAGCAGCTGCGTATGCTGATCCGCAAGATGGATTCGGAGCGTCTAAAGTTCCAGCAGGAGCGGGAGGATAATGCTGAGAAGCTGCAGAGGGCTGAAATGGCTCTTATTCGCGCCCGCATGGAGCTGGCAGAGGCGGATGAGGACCGCGCGACGCTGCAGCGACAGCTGAGTAATCTGCGCAAGTTTGTGTCCGAGTCCATTGATGCGCCCTTGTCTCCGACCAACGGCAATGCTGCTGCTCATCACCGGGCTAGTCTGGCCACCGAGAATCCTCGTCAGCAGCCTCAGCAGCAGCAGCAGCGTCCTGGCAGATTCAGCATCTCCAATCTGACATCCAACTGGGGTCTGCGCGGCTCTGTCAGCCCGCGCGCATCCTTGCAGCACGACCTGTCAACGACAAGTATTTCCTCTGCCCTGTCGTCTTCCCAGCAAACTGACGACGCATCGATCCACAGCAACGCCAGCAGCCGGGTATCGGTTGACAAGCATTTCAAGCGCTCCTCGACCATCCCCATTGCCTCGCTTCACCGCAGCAAGACGCAGCCGCAGAACCACATGCCTAGTCATGTTGCTGACGGGCTCAGCGACTACTCGATGGCTGGTGGCGAAATGCTTGCCCCGCGCGGCACTGTGCAAGGTAGCAGGCAGGACGCGCTAGCCCGTCTCAATGGCGGCGGACGCTAAACAACCTGCAAGGGCAGTTGTAATTCACCTTAACATTTTCTCTATATCTCTGTCTGCAAGTACTATATTAAGCTTCTCTACTTTCTTCGGCACGCACACCGCTTACGCAGTCATGCCCATGCTCTCGCGCAGCTCTGCCAGCTCGTCGTCCTCGTCCTCCTCGACTGGAATGCTTGGCTGCCTGACGGCGCCTGTGGGGAGCTTTGGCAGCGACACCGGTGCCCGCTCAGCATTCAGCAGCTTCTTGTCAAGCTCCTCCTGCTCCAGCTCCTCAAGCTCCGCGTTGAGCTCATCTTCATCGAGCTCAGCACCAAAGAACTGCGGCTGCGAAATAGCCTCCGACACCTCGTTAGCCAGGTCCATCTGATCCCTAATATCGTCCATAGTCTGGTCGACCTTGTCGATATCCAAATCCTTGTGAATGTTCTTCATAGCCTCTGCGCCCTTCTGCATAGCCTTCATCGTCTCCAAGTTGACGTTGGCCGCCTCAATGGCCATGACCTGGGTCTCGAGCGTCATCCGCGACCCCGAGAGCTTCTCAATCTGCGTCTCTAGCAACCGCTTGCGTTTCAGTGCCGCCAGCGCTGCTTGCTTGTTCTTGGTTGCGTTGGCTCGCGCTACCTTCACTTCGTTGTCTATTTTGGCCTGTAGGTGGCTTTCGCGTTTCTCGAGCATTGAGAGGTTCTCCCGCATCGTTATGATTGCGTCTTTGGGTGTTGCCTTGGGCTTCGACCCGCCAAAAAACAGCTTCATTGTTTGCGAAATAACGTAAAATGTAAGAGAGGGAGAGGCAAAGAATTACAGGGAAGAAATTAGACGTACTGCACTGAGAAAGCGATGGATGGCACTCTGGACTACGTGTGAGCGAGAAGGGAGCGCTCTTGGCATGGGCTACCTCATCACGTGGATGGCAATGGGATCAGGTAAAATCAGCTGATCAGCTGTGTGGCGTGTACTGGGCGACAGTCGCTGAACCGGTCTCTCTCTATTCCTCTGGGCAGCAACTTGTCCTAGGGCATTGTAGCACACACCACACTGCCTTATGCATATGCATCTTGGAGGTGCAATGTAGCGATAGTCGACCGCTTCTACGGGCAATGTTTGTGCCAGGATTTTCGTAGGGACATGATGATGTACTAACCAGCTAAAATGGATGAATTGTTTGTAGAAACGAGGTCTGCTTGGATTCGGAAAGATCGTCCCCAGCTTTCTGGGTGCTGAACGCGCGGCAAAGCATTGCAACAAGGAATGCACACATTTTCAAACTGCGAACCTGCCCAGGCAAGAAAGTAAAAACGGCATACATATCGCCTGTTGTCTGTGCCCGCCACGGTCTGGCCTGGTCTCAGCATAAATGCGGTCTGGCGGGAACAAGTGATCTTCAGTGAATTACGACTTTCCGGTCTATAAAAAAACTCGACAACAATCGACCTCTCTTGTCTCTACGATTTCTCGTTTTCCTTTTCCTCTTCTAATAATGTCAGTTTGACAGCCCAGCAGAGACATACCAACCAGCCCTTCCCTCGTTTCTCTATCCTTTCCGTTTCCTAACCTCTTTCCCTGCCCCCTCTCCCTTATTGCCGTCCCCTCCCCTACCTTGGTATTGCTGGCCATTCTCTCTCCTCTCTCTAGTTATTTTTACATCCTCCTATTTTCGCCTCCTTTTATTGAATCAACCCAACCTAAATTCTCTATTGACAATGAGCAACCCGCAATCCTCGCCATTCGACAAGGGCGGATTGAGCCAGGATCCGCGGTATGATCCCGACGAGTACAGTTACAACAACAGCTTCGTTTCAGACTTCCAGGCGCCCCTGCCCGGGTACAACCAGCGTAAGTTTAGCCATAGCATGGGAGACCTCGGCCGTGGGCGCTCCGAGAGCACCGGCATGCGTTCCGACCGGACTTCCGACGAGCAGGCGCCACTGACTACATTCCTGGGCGCATCTACCTGGCAGCACATGTCAGCGACACTGCCATCGGGTGTGCGCGACCCGCTGAATATCGATGAACTTGAGCGCGAGGACAACGCTGTTGGACCGTCGTCGCGTATGAGCCATCTGACATCGGTGTTTGGCGAGAAGCAGGGCTCGCGGCATCTTAGCCAGATGTCGTCCAAGGTCGTTGTTGGTGCGCCGACGGAGAAATCTGGCGTTGATGGCGATTATCGACCGATTGACTGGGCGTATATCCAGGACCACAATCTGCGGACTGGCGGTCTGCCCTCGCTGGACCAGGTGCTGACTCGGAAGACCAAGGCTCCGTTGGCGCTTAGGGACTTTGCTGTGCATTGCTCGGTCAGGCAACCGCAGGCGCGCCGCTGGCTCGAGTTTTATATGGCAGCGCGCACGCACGAAAAGATGTGCCTGGCGTACGAGAGTGATTTGCGCCACTCCAAGGCGCAGAGCCAGTATGGTAATATGGATATTGCAGCTGCTGCTCCCAAGGGCAACCGCTTCGACCCGACAAAGGCTGACTCGAGCCTGATTGGCGACTTCCCTGCTGGCTTGCGCTCAGGCTATACCTCGGGCGTCCCTGTCGACCCTGTTACCAAAGAGGCTGCTCACAATGCCACCGTGGAGTCGCTTTCGCGCGGCCGGCCAGACGACCAGATTCTCTACAAGGACGATTCTTCGGAAACGAAGCCGGCCAAGAGCACAAACTTCCATCGCAGTCATCGCCAGAGCACCCGCATGGCACTGCAGATCCAGACGGCTGCCGAAACCGTCTTTCTGCGCTACTTCCGCGCAGCACTCGACCCGAACCTACTGGCTGGCGGCAGTCCCTCGTACTGGCCGGCCACAATGGGCACGGCTGCGATGCAGTCCCAGGCCAAGGGCGATGCCAGTGGCCTGGGCTCGCTCAAGCGTATGCTGACGCAAAGCAACAAGGGTGCGTCGGCCGACCGTATGCGCCGCAAGAACACCAAGGGTCTGCAGCTGCGCCCCGACTCGCTGCGTCCGGCATTCAACGATGCCTATCACCAGGGCTACGGTGTCCAGGGCGGGACGGACAAGTCTGCTAAGCGTGATTCGGGCGGTGATAGCAAGTACGATATCATGGGTGGTCTTGCCTCGCCTGACTCGCTGACCCGCTCGCGCGAGCACTTGTCGAAACCCATCGTTGACGACTCGCCTAACCGCTATCTCCAGATGCAGAGCGCACAGCGTCACATCTATTACCATATGCCGTGGCCGCCAGAGATCCTGACTGACATTGAGCAGCGGCTGCTGCACGACGGTGCTGCGCTGGATCCGAATCTGTTTTCGGAAGCCCTGCTGTATGCCTACGATGTGCTGGACACGTACTACTTCCCTATCTTCTTGTCGGATGCCACCTCGCGCAATGTAACCAGGGACCACTGCACGCTGCGCGTGTTCATTGCCTTTATCCTGCTGTGGTTTGGCTTTGCCCTGCCGCTTGCGCTGATTCTACTCGACCATACGCCAAAGGAGGTGCGCATCTGGTGCCTGGTGCCTCAGCTAATCGGGTGGTGGAATATGGCCGTCGGATTTGGTGGCTGCGACATCTTGCTGGCCATCATGCGCAAATACCAGTCGCCGGCGCTAAAACCACAAGAGGTTGATGAGAGCGCCGTGTCCAGCGATGCTTTTGCCGCACATGGCAAAACTAAGTGGTTCGGCGGCAAGCACGTCGGTAGCTGGCGCCGAGCCTGGTTTACCACCCGCATCTCCGTCGATATGACTGCAACGCGAATGGTCCGTGCTAGAAGTGTCCGCTGGTTCATTGGCTCGCTAGTTATGACTGCAGTCAGTACTGCCATTCTGTGTGCAGTGCCGGGCACTCGCATCTACACAAACTAGCTTCACAACCCCACTATGCCTCCCTATCCCTCACCCCCATCCCCTATTCCCTTACGCATTCTCCCTCATTCAATACATCACTTCGCCTTCTATGCTGTAGTATTTGCCTCGATGCCCTCAATCTAAGTATTACTGCACGCTCCGTTCTACGCAGAAGGATCGTTGCTTGTCGATCACCTTTTTGGATTAGTGGTCTCATTGGCTAAGCGGTCCGGACAAAGCATTGCAAATGCATCTATTTTAATACACCCTATGCTCACCACGCTGCAAAGACAGATTCTCGTTAACCAGCTATTTTTACATGCCACGGTGGGCGGTACAAAGGAGTCTGGTATATGGCTGATGTCTGGTTAGTGCTGATTTTCTTGATTTACTCAGATATACATTTTGCTAATCTTGATTTCGACATATTGGGTGGTCCTGGAGCATATAAATGTGGCAAGATAATGGCCAAATCTCCAGTGTTCCTTACACGCAACACACTGCATTCAAGCATTTCCCTCCTCTTCACCCTCGCCTACTCATCTTTCACGAACATGAAAATTTCACTCCTCTCCTTCTTCGCGGTCGCCCTGACCACTCTTCTTTCTTCTGCAGTACATGCCCAAGAACTCGATAGCCTGCAGGCTACATCAACTGGCCTGGTTGCCACTGGGGTCGTCTCTGCTGATCTGTCTCTTGAGACTGACGCCTCTTCATCTGAGGAGCTTTCTGATGACATTGATGATAACATTGATGATGACAGCGATGGCATCGATTCGACTACTGTCAGTAGCCACAATACTGATAACGTAAGCACTAGTGTTCCGACCGAAAGTGCAAGCGCCAGTGTTCCGACCAATAGCAATACTGGTGATAACGGCAACGTCAGTAGTAGGGGTGCTGACAATGGCAACATTAGCAGCATTAGTGTAAACGACGGTACCAGCGGAGATACTGGGAATACTGGTGGAGGAGGAGATAGTGGTGTTGGTGGTGTCGTCTCTGCCGATTTTTCTCTTGAGACTGACGCCTCTTCATCTGAAGAGCTTTCTGATGACACCGATGATGACATTGATGATGACAGCGATGGCATCGATTCGACTACTGCCAGTAGCCGCAACACTGATAATGTAAGCACTAGCGTTCCAACCGAAAGTGCAAGTGCTAGCGTTCCAACCGAAAGTGCAAGTGCTAGCGTTCCGACCGAAAGTGCAAGTGCTAGTATTCCGACCAATAGTGCAAGCGCTAGTATTCCGACCGATAGTGCAAGCGCTAGTATTCCGACCGATAGTGCAAGCGCCAGTGTTCCGACCAATAGCAATACTGGTGATAACGGCAACGTCAGTAGTAGGGGTGCTGACAATGGCAACG